>JAPQRP010000030.1:28898033-28928349 GCA_037367295.1 Apogon hyalosoma
AATTTTTTTTTTTTTACAATAAAAATATAAACAGCAGTAATATACGTAAAGGATGTTTTGATTCCGACTAAAATAGGGATATTTAGTCATAGGCGGTGAAATTCTGTGCAGTTTTGCTTGAAATACGGCTGATGTATTCAGTATCCTTCATCAGGTTCTCAGTCTTTTGTTTCTTGGAAAAAGGTCAGGGCCAGTGCATTGTTATTCCACATATGGACACACACAGACTCATTCATTCATTTTCATGCACTTATTCAGACCTTTACGAGATGCAAAGTTTCCCATTCAGCTAACTTGTACTATTTTAGAGTGAAAAAGATGCAACACATGAAGAAAACCTGATAAAAGTAATGAGAAAATCTATATATTCCTAAAATGTTGTGTGGAGTTATTAGGCCTAGTTAGTTTTGTCATCATGATTAACTGGTCAGCATGGAACATCAGATACTGTAGTTGGCATCCAAACATGAGGACAGATTAAGTTATTAATGATCCACTTTGTTCTCTGTGGACAGCTGCTCTTTGGTTTCACTCAGCATTAACTCTTCACATCTGCTCGGACTCGCAGTGCCTGCAGGCTCCATTCAGGGGCACCGGCAATTCAAGAGTGGTTGTTGGTTTCTGAGAAATAATGTAGCCTCTCTCCCTTTTACAACACCAGTTTGTAACAGGTTCTGAGAAAAATCTCTTCCATGTAAGTGTTTTACAACTAAATGCGTGTTTAGCTGCATGTGCCCCCCGTCCAATGTGCCTGCACTCCTGCTGGGAAAGCTCACACAGAAATATAAGTATATACAAGTGTCCACGGAAACATATCAGTGAGCACACACTTGCTGACCAATGCGTGGTTTCTCTTCGTTAGTTAAATGCACACACACACATGCACGCACAGAATCCCTGGAGGCCAGGCAGGGTGTCTGGCTGAGACAGAGATGGACGCATGCTGAGATCAGAGCAGCAGAGTGTGATTCACATTTCTCTTTCTCTCTCTCTTTCAATCTTATGCTTCCTTTCGTTCTCTTATCAGACACCCCACTCCCACTTTTCCCTGCTCTGTTTACGCTCCTGTGCCTTTTAAAACCTGAGTGTTTCAAATGTATTCTACACACAAACTCATCAGAGAACTGTTCTTGAACACAGAGACTATTCTATATTTTGGACTGAAATCTGATGTTTTTTGTTCCCTCTCTCTAAAGATTTGTGTTTCCTTGCTTACAGTTGTTTTTTTCTTATGTGTTAACCTCCTTTGGTCCAATCTCTTGTTGCAAACTGTAATCACAATTAGCACAACATCTGTTTGTTATGCGCCATACGTTAACACGATTTATGCTGTCTTCTCAGAATATGCCTTCAATTAACACATTTCTCAAATGCTTACATTTTCCCCATAGAAGCCCCTGAAGCACTCGCATTCACTGCTTCGTGTTTTTCCCCCATTACACAGGTGGCAGGGGCTGCACTGTGCATGTTCAGATGTCTGTGGAAAGCAGCTCTATTGTCTCATGTTTTGAAAATCATCCTATTGAGCAAACAGTTGAATTTTTATGAATATTTAAAATACACCATAATTCAGATGTGTCACCACTGACACATCATGGGTTTAGAATAATGCTCAAAACATAAAATATAGTTTAAAGTCTCTATTTCTGCATGTCTCTCATTCAAGAGCTATAATGAATCTGCTGTTAAGCATTTCTGATTGAAAATATCACTGAGAAATATCTGAATTACTGTAAATTGTGTAAACTGCAGCACAGCAACCGTGTCTCAATCTGAGACCTCACCAAATGTTGAATGCATTTTACACCAATTGTGTCCTTGTATTGATGGGATTAATGGATCAGCAGGTATTAAACAGTTTATATCTGTTGATGGTGGCTGTTTACGTCTCTATGGGCTAAAGGAGCATAAAAGTTCAGAGAAATACTGTACATTTAATTATGGTTATGAAGATGCTGTAAAACACGGCTGCAACGATAATCCCAGTATGAAATCACTTATGTAGGTGAGGTAAGATGTGTTAGTAGCATGGGGAAATAGTGTTGAGTCTGTAAAAAACAAATATCACATGTGCTCAAATGCTGGTTTGGTCCTGCAGAAATGCCAGATTAGTTGCCGCAACACTAAGCAGTCTCATTTGGTTTGAATGACCTTCACCACTAAGCATTGCCCAAAGAAGAAACTGAACAGGTCAGAGAGGACACGAGGGAATATGTGTGATTCACAATGAAGTGCTCCTCCATTCGCATGCAATCATAAACTGGTTTTTAGCTCATCCAAGAATAGTTTCTTTTATTTGATTCAAAAGCTAAACCTTCCCATGCTGAAGATTTGTTTTACAACGACACGTGATCGACCACGTGACCAAACACGCCTGTTGGAGGCGGTGGAGGTTGACTGCAGACACATCTCACCTGAAGGAAGACTCATTGCCACGACTGGATAAGTCATGACAAGCATTTCTATCCAAGGCACATTGTAAGAGATCACATAAGATATGATGTGGAAGAACATGTGACCTAATGCTGTGAATTACATATCTAAATCACAACAGGGCTGTGAATATTTGTTTTTTTTCGCTTTTGTGGTTTTTTTTTTTTTTTTTTTTTTTTTTTTTACACTATTTGTCTATTTCATTTTTCCACATTGAGAACTAAGAGAATTATATATGTTGGATATTTTTAGAGATCACTGATAATATTTTCATAATAATCTTCAGCTAGTAAAGCTTTTTCTGCAGAAACATTAATACTTTTACACCACATTTTACATTAAATAAAGACAGTTCATTACTTTTTATATAGTGCATGTTATGAATGAGTGCACACATTCAGCACTTACCCCTTAAAAGATTTACAACTATTTTGTGGTGACTTCCAAAGGATTTTTTCTCTACATTTAACCATACCCAAGTGATTTACCACTACTTAGTGTCATATTATCCTCTGCATTTTGCATTTTTTCGTGAAATTTCCTACATTTAATTTACTGATCATGTTGATGTTCATAAAAGTGTAGAGTGAATTTGAAGGTTATATCAAAATGGAGAAAAGTAGAAAGAAAGTGACTTTTTCAGCAAAAAATGTAAATATCTGAACATAAAAACAAGCATCTCTAACCACTGACATTTGTGAAATGACATGGATTTTACTAGTGAATCAATATTGTAGAAGATGACAGTGTTTTCACATTGATTATTGAACCTCTGTATGTCCAAATAAGACACGTCCAATGCTGCTGAGAAACTTTCAACTGAGTTATTTAGGTTTAGTGCTTTGTTATTACCCCACCCCCAAAAGGGAGGCAAGGGGTATTATTTTTGGTTCAGTTTGTATTTTTGTTTGTTTCACTGTTTGTTTGTTAACACTCTAGCAACAAAACTATTCATTGAATTCATGCCAAATTTGGTTTATATATATTGCCAGTAACCCAGAATAGATGTCATCATATTTTGGGAAAAGCAGGTCAAAGTTCAAATTTTTTAATGAATTTTTAAACTCTCCCCCCCCCCATTAACTTATAATGGGTGAAATTTCACATGTCTGTAGCAGCAAAACTATCGGTTGAATACATACCAAATTTGGTTTTTAGATTACCAGTGACCCACAATGGATCTCATTACATTTTGGGAACAGTAGGTCAAAGTTCAGTTTTTTATAATGAATTTTTTAAATCTTCCCATACACTTAAAATGGGCGAAATACTGTGTGTGCGAGGGGCAGGATTTGTTGTGCCTGGCACCACTTGTTAGACATTTGAGATTAGTAGATGCTTTGAGTCAACAGGTAACCAAAAAATGTAGATTGGTTCACAGTAAAAGGAAAATGAATTAGAAATGCAATGTACAAGTAAGGTTTAGAACTGGGAAGTAAAATGTGAACTGGAGGAATCCCAGGTGACCGATCAGATGAACCAGATGGAACAAGTGAAAATTATCTTGGTAAGATTTCTTGAAATAATATTTTCAAGATCTATTGTCTAAAAATAAGTTCTTATATCTCTCTGAAAAGTTACTCTTTAGGTGATTATGTCTTATTTTAAGTGTGATGAGATATTTGGACCAGAAATGCGAAAAATACACTTGGTAAGATTTGGATTTTTGCAGTGTATGTACTGTTTATTGGAAATATCAAGTCCTTACTTTGGCATATCACTTGTTTTCACTCTTTCATGGCTCTATTCTTCTCACAAACTTTCATTTTAAATGGGCCAAATACCAGGGTGAATATAATAGTTTACAGACAGTGGTTGCTTTGAGTTTGTTTAGCATTAAAAGTGTTTCGTTTGTCCAGTTTACAGGGTTTATATATAGTATATAAAACTCTCAACATTTGGTGGAAGTCCCATACCAGAACACACTTACAACTACCAAACCACCAATGAATCAACACTATGTATTTACAGGATGTATCACTCACTTAAAAAAGTATAAAACTCATATATCTGTATTATAGTGTCATCAGCTTTTGTCTCATAGCTGGTTATTTTGACAGCTGGTCAAAATAATTACAATGTTCACATGCTGCACCAGCCAATAGTTTACATTATAGCTCTGTTAGCTTCGCTCAGGTTTTAGACAGAAAATCATTTCCGTTTTCCAGAGTTTGTATTGTCAGTGGCTGCATTAAAGGTATGTTTGGCCATTCTTTACACCTTCAGAAGCCTCATAATCACACTAACCCATATAGAGGGAACACTGTGATTTCATTTAGAGCTGTGTCCAGTGGTGAAAACAACAGTGCCTCTAGCTTTTATCACCTCTTTGACTCTCAAAGTTGTTTCTTGGTGGTTTTCATCCCATCTCAACACTTGCTGACACTTAGGTCAAAGGCCCTGTGGTGTTAGTTTTCCTCCCTGTATGGGAAAATGACAGTGACTCACTACTGCTCACTACTAACGGTCACATAATTCCACAGGATCACCTTTATAATATGTTCAGTTCACACCTCTGCAATCCAGTACAGCTGTATTTTTTGCCATAACTTCAGACCTCTTTATTCTAAACACACTAGTGATAATTTTAGGAAATTTGTTGTATTTCGTGTATTGATGTATTTACTTTAATGGTAGTATTTAGTAAAGAAATGAAAGAAATGTGTGATTTGTTTTTCTGTGTTAAAAGTTTAGATGCCGTATCTAAAGTAGAGGTAAACACTTGTTAGTAATTGCAGAAAAAAAAAAAATACCAGACGCCCCTCCTGCTTTCTGTAGCTAGCTGTGTACCAAACTCGTCAGTACTCTAATTTAGAGAGCATGCTGCTTCTCTAATGGCCTCAGTGGCCCACAGAATATCAAGTGCTGTTTAATTCTTTAATTCTATTCAGGCTCTACATTTGTGCCATCCCTCTACCAGCTCTTCTGTCCATCTTTCCATCAATTTGGATCCCATTTAGTATCCCTCCACAAACAGCTACTAAAAGATTGCTCCAACCTTTTGCTTGAGTGGAGGAGGGGAAAGATGGAAGTTTTAAAAGCATATCAAAGCATCACATATAGTCCTTTTCATGCCACCCGTTGTTCCAGACATCCAACAAGTGTTTACATGTTTTGCTGCTGTTCATGCTTGACTGAATGTGTACTTATTTAACCCTATCGTTTGCAGAATTAGTCAAAATCTCCATGGTAACCGAGGTTGCAGAGAGCGGGTGGAGGGCCCTTGAGGATGCATTAGGACCTTCTTGCAACGAGGGGGATGCATCTTAGCTGTAAGCTAAACTGTGCATCAGGCCTGTTTCAAGAGTTTATTGGCTCAGCCTGGAATCATCCCCACACCACTATGCATCTAAACAAGAGTATTCAAAGCCACGTCAGGGACCAGAGAATGATTCTACAGGCTGTGGAAAACCCTGAATGTTAAAATACGCTTCTGTGGCACTGAAAATTTAGGTGATTTGTACCTCGCCTTTTTTAAGGCTACATGTGAGCTACAGGTAAAACTTCAACTACTGGTTTATTGTCAATAAATAATAAAGTATTTGAGAATTACAATATGAGAACAAGAATGTGCACCCAAAACAGAGAAAAATAATAAGTATAAATAATAAGTATTCACATTTGCTGTTATGGCTGTTGCTACAGAAATCATGGAATTGCTACCATGAATGAATGCACGAATTCTGCATGATTTTTTTGGAATTTCAAAGTTTGTCACGCCCTGATAATCTGCTTCGATTGCCTGGTCTGAAAATAACAAATCAGAATTGAGGCAGAACCCTTTTAGGGTTAATGTTTAGTTTATTTGTAGTTTATTTGTGTTGTTTTACTTATTAGGAGGTAAGAGAGTCAGGGAATAGATGAGACTTAGTTCAGTTCCAAAGTTAATATCTTTTACGTACATTATGTTTAACTCATCATCATTATAGAGAAAGGAAAACAAATGCACGCATCTGTCAAGGAAATAGAAAACAGAACACAGATTCAAAGTTAAGCCTCGGTTACAGGGTTCAAATCAGATTTAGGCATAATTGTAAGTATAAGTGTTTTCACTAATCACCTGTTGGAAAATAGAATGTTTTTGTGTGCTGAATTCTTCTTATTCTTCTTCTTCATCATCAATGTAGTCACAGTCATTATCATCATCATAGATTTAGTTTATATGATTGTATATTTAATAGTACATTTCATGTTACAAATGCTGCTGAATTTGCTGTATATCAAGCTTTATAATATGATATAATCTGAATGAAGTGAATCCACAAATCATATTAAATTATCATCATTATATAAGTAAATTCAGATTTAAATGCATACCAAGGAAATAACAGTTTCTCTTTCAGAAACGTGGTGTGACGTGTCGTACACACACACACGTCCTTCCTGTGCTGTCCATTGAGCCATGGTGTAATTAAGACCTTTTTCTTTCTCAATTTACTTTTACACCAGCCCATCTTCTCTCCTCATCGTCTCTCCCTCAGCCTCTTCTCAGCTTTGTATGCAGCCTCACCTCCTCTGTCCATCCTTATAATTTCCTCCTCTCTGTTCACCCCTCTCCACTGTCCACGGTTCTATTTAGGCTCATCAAATTGGATTTCAGCATAAGAGGCATCTCATTTTTCTCCAGTAACTGACAGCTGAATTGAGTAGCTTGAAAGCAGTAGTTTTCAACATGAGGTTGACTACACCCCGGGGATGAGGAGGACATTACTTTGAAAAGGTTTGGACAAACACAAAACGGCAGCAAATAAATATAAGCATAAAGTGAGAACAGCAGATTATAGCTTGAGTATTAATCTACTGGAGCAAACAGATGATGTTTCCTTTTTTTTTTTTGTACAAAACTGGACTCTTGCTTGAAACCTACAAAGAGAAACTATTACTATAAACATATGACCTCCTCTTTAGCTGCTGTTGAACTGAAGAAAAGGGTCAGCAGAACAAAACATAAAAACAACAAAAAAAAAAATTACCTAACTACTACTGCTGAACATTAAAGTGAATAAATTGTAGCTAATGCAAGATTTGAATTTGTTAACATTATCGGGGAGCTCAGTAAAATACAATTAGGAAGCTGTGGCGTCAACAGAAAATAAACATGGTTACAGGGCACGACATTTGCAAGAGTGTGATAATGCATTCTAATGGACAAGCAACAGTTAGCAGCCAGCTGGACCATTTCTGATCAAGTCCATTAATAAGACTCAATAATGTCCCTATAGACATCCAAGACTTGTTTCTCCTGTGTGAGCGTGCATAAATGAATCACTAATTTTGATTTTCTTTTGTATAATTTTGCGTCTGAAGACAAGTGTTACAGCTTATTTAGAGAGAGAGAGAGAAAATATAAGACAGAGCGTAACTACTTACAGTACTTAATAGAGTAAATACAAACATGATGTACTCACTTACCTCTGTCTGAATCTGCTTTACTCACGTCATAAGAAACTGAGATAATCAATAAATAAGATTGACAAAACAAAAAAAAAAAACAGACACACTGAATAGGTCAAACTGGCACAACATCTCCACTAATCAGAGAGAACGTCTGTTTATTTTTGCTTAAACATTATAATATCACTGACCGATTCATAGACACATGTTGTGAAACAAGTTTTGATATAAAAGTAATTGTGTGAATTTTCCCCTCGTCAGTCTGTTATATCTGTGGCCTGAGAAAATCAAAGACAGACCAAATTTTACATTTTCAGTCTCTTTTAAAGAACCTTTTTCATTCTATCATTGTTGGTTATTTCATATTCTCTTGAAATACTTTAAAAAAAAAAAAAAAAAAATTATCTAATACACTATATTCTAAGGCTTGTACTTTTATATTTTTTTATTATATAAATTAAGAAAAATGCATTCTTTTTGTCAGATCACAATAGCAAAAACAAATCCAAGGAAAACATTAACGCTCTCTTCATTTTTCAATTTCTTTCCTTATCTAGATCTAACCAATTTCTGTCTTGTTTTAAAATTTCATTAGAGACAAAATTTAAATCCGTGATTTAAAAAAAAAAAAAAAAAAAACCTTTGATGGTTTTACTTAATTTCTTTTCAAGGTTTTTTATTGTCATGGAAACCTGGTTTGTTTGACAGAAAATAAATGTGTCAGCATGACATACATTTTTGGTTTGTGTCTGTTGTAACACTGATATTACTTTGAGCAGTGTCAATAGTTTAGGGACATAAATTTGGAACATCGCTATTATTTTGGAATAGAGAAATTTAGTTCAGAAAAAAAATAACCACCTGATCTTTTATACTTAATGCTCAGTAAAGTCTGTGTACAAGTTTATGTGATCATGAAAATCTAAGATGAACTCTGAGGTGTAATTTGGTTTTAATATTCTGTGGGATTAGTTAAATTAGAGTCTGCTATGAAAGAAATATGCATTGTATATTTATGAAAATTTTGTTTTTGCATCTTTTGACAATATTCATCACTCCGTTGAGGTAGACTGGTCTATTTGACAATAAAAGTTGTTTTTTTTTCTATTATTTTCTTAAAGTGCAAACCTTAGATCAACCAGCTTCATTGTAAAATGGCATCTTAGTGTTCACCAAGGATATTAATTTATATGCCCTGATGCTGCTGGTTGTGTGGAGGATACCACAGGAGAAATCAGTGAAGACCAAACAACTGGTAGATGGTTATACATGATCATATGAAAACTGTAGAACATATACAGACCATCCTTAACCCTAAAACCCTACTAATGAATTTTTCTCTCATGTTAACCTTTCCTAAGTGATTTATTACCAATTATTATAATATTATCCTCCTCATTTTGTATTTTTCAGTGAAAATCATGTGCTGTCCTCTATTTAATTTCTGAATGTGTTGTTCATTACAGCTCCATGTAAAGTCAGAGGTTACAAATAGAAAAAAACTGGAGAAAAAGCGACATTTTCAACAAAATATGTCATTAATAGAGTATGAAAACAACCAATTACAGGTACTATCATTTGTCAAACTACAGTGGTTTTATTGGTGAATAAAGGTTGCAGAAGATGAAAGTGTTTGCATGTTCATTACAGAGCCTCTGAATGTCCAAATGGGTTATGCTGCTGAAAAGCTGAGAAACTGCATTATACCTGAATTATGTCAATGCGTCAATAGGATTAGTAGTACAGAAGTTAATACACATTTTACATCAGTAGATGCTTTTGGTCACTGGTGGCTTTTTAGGTCTTTGAGGGTTAAATGGACTTAGTATAATAGAGTATACTATCCTGAATGCAGTCTGTAAAAAAAAAAAAAAAGAAAGAAGGAACTGAAGACAGATACCTAAAGGTAGAAGTTAAATAAATAAATAAAAAAGAAAGTAAATGAGTACAACATATAGCATGAAAAGAGCCAGGGTTGAAGGATGGTACGATAAGTGGAGGTTTCTTCCTGTATGTCAGTCACTACGGCAACGACACAGACAGCTGCCAAATGGCCTTCTTAATCTCTGGACGTGTTGGATGTATTTGACAGAAATGGAGTGTCATTTTCATTCATTCTGAATCTGTCCGTGTGTCCTTAAAACACACTCAAACACCCTCTCAGGTAAGCTAAGACGCAGTTTTTTTTCCTGTGTATTTCAGGAGTAATTCCTCTCTCTCTCTCTATCTCTCTCTCTCTCTCTCTCTCTCTCTTTAACCCATAAACCCTCTAATCTCCTCTTGTAGATCTCATTTCCCCCTAATTCCTTTTTGTCCCAGTGGTTTCCTGATGGTGACCTTTCATTTCATTACCCTGTCTCATGGGTTTAAGACATAACTCCACTAATAAACACACACATGCACATGCAAACAGGTGATGCATTCACTTAAAAATGTGACCAGATTACCAAATAATCAACTAGTGTAATTTCTATGAATAAAACATACCAGGACCAGGGAGTTTCTCTGACACTGTGCAAACAGCCAGCTGATGAGTCTTCTGAGTGCCACTGGGTTCAAAGAACCACACTGACCTGAACAAAATATACATATACCCTGGCAATCAGCTGCTGTTTGTGGTCATTGCTTTGCGGGCTTCATTTTTTCTTAATATAAACTAGCGGTATAGAATAAAGCTTCATGATGTTCAAGGGGTGTAAGGGTGCAGGAAAAGCACTCTGTGGAGCTTGTCAAATTACCTTCCTAATGGCCAGCTTGTCAGGCTGCCTCATCTTTGTGGAGAAAGAAAGGACAAGTGGGGGGAGCAAACCATTCTCTTCCTTGTCACAGCAAAATCACTCATTCGTTTCTTTATATGGTACCTTTGCTGTCTTATCTTTTAAGTCCTGTTTCTCAAGTACATCTCGCTCATACTCAAGGGTATTAATGACTTAGCAGTATGAGAATAAGATGTAGAGAGGCCAGCCGTATTGTGGGCCTGTCAATCGTTTGTCTGTACTCTTTCAGAGGTGCTCTAATAGGCTTTTCCATTAAGGCTAGTTAACCATCACTCACCTGAGTCATAAGTAGGAGGTCAAAGACAAGATTAATTGTTTCTACTTAATTTCAGGATTACATCTGTAAAATAATTCCATTCTTTTGAAATCTTACTTTGGCTTGAAAGCTTTTTCAATTCATAAAAAGTTAGTTTGACTTCTAAAATGCAGCTTTTTTGAAAAATCTATACGTATGTGTCTCATTTCATAGTAGATCAACAGTATATGGTGACAAATGTTCTTTGTCTTTACATGACCCGAGACTCCAAAAAAGTAACTAAGAAATGACCTGAAGATAATGGAACTTTTCTTTTTTCTGCTAAAACTATGATAATCATTGTCTTCTTCCAGATCAACCAAAACAAAGTAAGGAGGTCCTTCATCATTTCCTAAGTCCAATTTTTGTAATTCTCTATTCTTTTAATGAGTCACATCCTCAAACATCAGCAGGGTATACACACATCCCCTTCACACACACATATGTTTTTACCATGAAGAGAAACCATTTGCTCATTTTGATGGAGCCCTAAAAGAGAGGTTGAGATGTCTAAGTGGATTTTTCATATTTTTCATTACTAAATGTAATAGGGCAAAGAAAATTACAGCTGCTACTGCTGGGGGTATTAGAATTGCTCATGTACTTTTTACATTGATATTTGTAATGACCAAAGAGGTAGGTGCAGCTGTATATGAGCATTAGACAAATTAGCACAGTGCTCTCTTCCCCCATGTGGGCATCCTGGCCCTCCCGCCTCAGCCTCCTGCACTCGCCTGCTACCAGCAATTTGGAAAGGTACATCCAAACGCACGGGGGAAGGAAAAAGCTTATTTTGTCTCCTGCTACCGCTCCGGACTGAGGGAGAAGTGAAGGGCTAACATAATCGAGCAAATAATATTGCAAATGGAAAGCTATTAGGGCAGTCGAGCACTTTCTTGTGCACCTTCTGAAGTGCATCATTTATCATTTGCTTCTGCATGACAAACTTTTAAAGACTCTTAAATTGTCATTTCCTTCCAAGACTATGGAACCCAGTTTTTCAGAGTTACAGGAGAGGGCTCATGCAACACACTGATGAGGACATGATGATGACCATGACCTTTTGAAAAAAATAATGAAGATAAAATATGGATAAAATAATGAAGTCGGCTCAATTATTCTTGTTTGATAATATCGAAGTTTATCAGCAGATTCATTAAACGCATTAATTTAATGCATTTTATATATCGACTCTGCACATCTTTTTGATTTCAATGTTTATAATCACTTCAAAAAGTAGCAGTCTGTTACTTAAAAGGATCTTTAAACAATAAGAGTATACTCATCTTTATAAAATGTGGTCCTTCGGCACAGAGGTACATGGACAAGTAGGTACATGTGCTGAAGTTCAACTGTCGCTTTCATAACCACTGAGACAGCACTCCCCTTTTGTTTCATTTACTCTATCACCCAATATTTATTCCTGTTTGATCTCCCTATGGGTTGCTTCTCCCCCTTCCCCCTCCATCGTATCCGAGCTCATTAGCACATAACAGGCTATCTACATGCATAGCAGGGCCCTGATTTAGACGTTCAACCTGATTAAGCCTTAATGAATCAAGACCAGCTACCTGAATGGAAGGACACACAGCAGCATAAAGACAATAAGATACATGTTATGTGCCCTTATGCACAAACACACACATATGTTATTCTAACTCCTACTCCTTATAAAAACACCAGGCAATTGTATTTACCTGACCCATTACTACACTGATGCTTGACAGAAAGGTGTAATACAAACTCCCCCAAACAAGATGAAATACTCATGGGTGTAACTGTTGAAAATGTACATTAAAATTAAAGATTGGAATGACATAATAGAGCAGGGCTACTTTTAATTACTGTCGTGTCTGCTTAAACAGTGCACATCCCTATGATGCATTTATTATACTTATTATGAACCAAATGAAACACACTGTGCTAGTGAATTGGTCTAGTTTGTCTGGTTATTTTTTTAATCTGTGGGAATATGATTCTCATTTGATAAAGGGAAATGGAAAGGTAAAAATAACAGCAAGCAATTACTTTGCAGAATGTTTTAATAAAACTGTCTGTAAAAACCTTCAAAACTGTTTTATTATAATATATGTTCAGTGTGTTGTGAATGTACTTTAAATACAATATATCTATACATGTCTACTATGGTATATATAGTCAGATATGTAGATAAACATTCATTAAGAAACAGAACATCGTTAACAAACAGAAATAATCGGAGCTCATGGCCTCTCCTTTATCTTCCTTCTCATTTGCCTCTGGGGGAGTTTATTAGAGACCCAAGCTGCCCTTGGATATTCAATCATTTTTCATTCAGAAATAATGGATGTACTGAATGAATGCAAAGGCTGGCAATTCATTACAACAATCAAAATATGAATTTCCCTTCCCCTTCTCTTTCTCAAATGTCTTATTCTTCGCTTCACACAGCTTTAAATGCTCCATAAAATCAAGGTTGCTCTGGTCTGAATGTTTGGTATAGTTAACCATTACATCCACCTTTATTACATTTAAGACTTTAAAAATTATTTTGTCTTATATTTTCGTGGGATTGATGCATGCATTTTAGGCTGAAAAAATAGCTCCAAAAATAGATGAATCTACTAATGATAAATGACAGGATGTCACATTCACATATAGCAGATGGCATGCATTACAACACGGTTCATACTAATCATCAGACATCCAGTTCACACATTCTGTTCTCCAATTCTGAAACAGAAGGTCAGGTTGATCACCAGAACCAACTTAGTTTCATTATCTTAAGACAAACTTGAGGCAATAAATGCTATATTTGTCTACAATTTTCAATCTCATCTTTGCAGGGCAGTACACATATCTGCTGCATGTAATTTCTTCATTATCACCCACTTACTCTCTGGCTCCCCTCTGCTTATTTTCTCCTGGCTTTCACCCTCTGCTCCAGCTCCAGGAGCACTTTTTCTGTAATGGGCTCTGCTTTGGTCACCACAGCCCCCCGCCCCTCTGGTTCAACTGAAATGGTCATGATACAGCACATGTCCACAAGCCCCTCTTGACATCTCATCATTCCGGCTTCCAGCTCACCTCTCCGGGCCGGGTCACACTTCATAGCAACCTTCTCTGCAACTGAGAAACCCAGCAGGCCTGTCAAAACCTCATCTGACAGCTTCACGTCCAGGTAACCTGTTCCATCAGATATTGTGGCACAGACCTGCCAAAGACCATTGTTGCTACTCAGCTTCCCCAGCAAAGTTACAATAAAAGCTTTGACAAGGACCTCTGTGGTGTGGGGCTGGGGTTTGGAGAGCGAGTCGTCTAGGAGGCAGAGGTACGTAAACGGTGCAGAGGTCAGGGTCATAACAGTGGGAGTTTTGTCACTTTGTGGATTTTTAGCAGATAGTCTATTGAATTCTGAGTCATTTTGCCTCTGAAGGGTGGAGCAGGAGGTCTTTGTCATGTCTGCTACATTTTTTGTTGATTCACTGGTAAATCTATGACTGACATTTTCTGTTTTCTTGGTACCTTTCTCTGATTGGCTGAGGCCTTGAGGCCTGTGATTTAAAGTGTCCCTGTTCTGATTTGGCCTTCCAGTTGTCTCAGTTGGGGTTGTGAAAGTATCTACCTCTTCAAGAAAACAGTCCATGTCTTCATCCATAAAGTCATCATCAGGTGGAAAATGAACACTTTGATGCGATGGCTTTGAATGTGTAGATAAAGATCTGGGAGCTGATGATGGCCCAGAATCATTCTCCTCAAATATAGCAGTTTGGCGTTGTGTTGGTCTCTCCACATTGTAGCTCTTTGTTGTTCCTCTGTTACCACTTTCAGCTTGTGTGGAAACATTTGTATTCTCCTGAAAAATCACACTATCCAACTCATCCAGAGGGAGGTCATCAAAATCTTCATCAGGAAAGTCATCATCTGCCATGTTGTGATCTGGGATGTCTTCCTGAATCCCATGGTCTGGAGGCAAGTGGTTAAAGAGGTCTGAATCCTCCGGGTCGTTACTATGGCGATGACTATGGACTGATCCTCCTATACTGCTTTGAATGATACCACTTCTGTAAGAGGAGGTGAATGCGTCACTACTGGAAGAAATAAACCAAAAAATATTTGCCTTTTACGTCAACAAGCATCAAGTATTTCACAAGGGCTTTACAATTGCTGATTACTAGAATTTATATCTGAAATTATGGACTGCTGTAATGAACTGTAAAAATGATTAATTAAATAAAATCATTTTAAAAATGTGCCTGACTTCATTCTGATTACAGTTTGCTATATTTTAAGTCAGTGAACTTCAGCTACAGCGGTTCACATGTATGCATTATGCCAAGGCGGATGGGTGCACTTCAAGAACTATTAACCTGAAATTTTATCCTTTTGTTTCATCTCTTTTAGTTACAGTTTTAACGAAGGCCAGTACCTATAAATAAACAAGATCAAGTCAAAGATTTCATGAGCCAAGAGCTGTAGACTAAGACTCTAACAGCTTTTTAAAGGAGTTCAACTGTAGCTACTGTTATTTTTTCTTAAATTAAACATTATGCTGAAATCTAAAATGTCAAAGTATATTTGCCTGAGGAGTCACGGCATTAAAATGTCAAGACATCATATTATCCCCCACCCACCTGGATGAGGCAGCAGAGATGACGCTCCTGACAGAGGAGCTCCTGGAGGACTGAAGGGAGACCTCACTGAGCGTCCCATAACCACTGTCTTCCACAGGATGAACCTGAACTCTCTCCATCTCCTCCTGGGCCTCCAAACTGGCCAACAACTCCTGGTCATTAAGCTCAAATTCTTCCAAATCCTGATTCTCTGTAGAGGAAAAAAGTCATCAACATCCATCCATCCATTCTCTGAACTGCCTAGTCCTCATGAGGGTTGCAGGGGTGCCAGAGCCCATGTCATCAACATTTACAAATTATAAATCATTAAATACAACAATGTTTATGTTATGTATTTTGTCATCTTTATTTTTTCTGAAAAGCATTTATGTTTTTAATACTGTTTACATATTTAATGTATATTCCAGTTGTATATATATTACAACCAGGACTGAAATGCATATGTGTGGTCAAACATTTCAGAAAAAGAAGTGTATTATAGAAGCTATATGGGATCATCTGGACAGAAAAAAGGATAAAAGACCATGAAAGCCTTTGGGAGATTCTGAAGGTGTGTTATATAATAGAAGATTATTTAAGAAAACATCCAGACAGTCCCAGGAGAGTTGAAAAATTACTCAATCTCGACGGAGGTCACACCAAATACTGGCTTTACCTGCAGAAGCTGTTTACTTTCTGATTTTTTTTTCTGGTTTTTCTGTGTGTTTCAATGCTTCTTGTTAGAAATAATGACACAGACATGTTACAACCCTGCAAAAACAACAAAGCTAAAGGATGCCTAAGACTTTTGCACAGAACTGTATGTGAATAAACATAATATAAATAAAACTTTAATACTTCTCCTCATCTGTAAACATGATTTCTGCTCAACTTACATCACACAGATTTTCACTTGAGAGATGATAGCAGCAGAGCTAACAGCAGAATTTATGTACTTTGAAAATGTGTTCAAATAAACAGATCAAATCAAACAAAAAATAAGGCTAAAGATTAGATTTTTTAGGATACCTAGATTTTTTTTTTTTTTTTTAATTCTATCAAATCTACTTATATATATTCCAAATGCTCTAGCGTGTTCTACCGTACATACATTATAACAGACCCTTAAACATACTAATCTTGTGCATAGACTTACAGGCTCTCATAATAATACCTTGCTGTGCTGCAGGAGGGGCTTCCTCCCCCTGTTGCTGCTGCTCTTCAGATAGCCCCAGCGTTCGACACAGCACCCTGCCCTGACAGCACAAAGAAAGAGAAAAATTACCTTTTATACTTTATACATGATTACATTTTACAGACTCCTATTTAAACGCAGCTGGAAATATGTCTATCTTTGCTGAAAAATCAGTGCAGAAATAACTCAAGAGACTTAATTCAACTGAAATAACAATCAACAGGTAGCCGGGACCAGATAATATTTCTACCACAATCAAAAACACAGACTGAATTAATTTTGCTTTTCACATAAAACAGAATCTGACAATTTACCTGGTTATTTCTTTCCACCAAGTCTTCCACCTCACCACCCAGGACCTTAATGTTGGAAGGATCCAACAGCAGCACTCCGAGCCTGCAAACCATCTGCCCTTGCAACTGTAGCTTCACACCGGGCCTGTATTAAGACAGAACAATATTATATTTTAGAATATTTTGTGAAAATTGACAGTAAAATCTTTATTATAGCAACACTAAATTTTATTTAAAAACATATGTATTTGAAAAAAATTCCCTTTCATTGTAAAAAAAATTACTTAAGAACACCATGTTTCAGTCGGTAACAGCAAAAATATGATGCAGTGATGCAGAGCGGTTAAGTATAATTTAGTACAGTCTTTAACCTTAGATCTGTTTTGAGTGCGGGGATAGGCTGATACTCCATGGCTTCCAAGCTCTGGACTCCATCTGTTACCTGAACAACAGAAATGGTGTATTTGACTGAGACGATGAAAAAGGAAAATTAGCACAAATTTACCTTCACACATTAACTGAATGTGAGGATGAATATAATTGAGAGATTAAAAAAATTCCACATAAATAAGCCAAAAAAAATTTAAACTGACACATTGTAGTGTAAAATAAATACAATACTCTTTTCTTTTAATGTCTACATATTTCATCTATATATGAACTACTGCTAGTGTAAAAAATTAGTCTGAAGGGGCATTTTCAGGAACATAATCATATTGAATTTTGTTTAAACAGCTTCAAACCATCAATCCAAAACTTACTGTTACTTTTTTAAATTTACCAAGACTTATCACCCTATATATTATTTGCTACTGTTGCACCCTTTACATTAGTTCCTTTTTTAACTTCCTTTGGACCCTGCTCCTCATGGTGCCAAGAAATGTAAAACTGCCACAAAACATAACGAGAAAAGGGAGAAAATGAAAGAAAAAGCCATTGCAATGTTTCTAAGCAACGCCAACACTATTCTTGAGAAACCGCAGAGCAGTGACAAGTGTATTACTTAAGGCGAAAATTATAGTCTGTGCCTTATATTCCAGTAATTTACCCTTTCATATGCTCTCACTGAATGTACCCTGTTCACTGCCATTCAGGAAGAAACAGGAATATCGTCCAATCTAACAAACACTCAAAAATAAAACTGGTCATAGATTTGTACTTGACCAACTGATTGAGTCCGAATGAAAATGTCGATTGGTATGTATTGTATGTATTCTATGTTTGTAAAAATGGTACTGGATAGTTTTGATTTTGTAATGTTTTGGGTTTTTTTTACTTTTGAACTACACAAAACTATTCTTCTCCCAAATTAACAAAATAACATTTTTTAATCAATTATTATGTGTTTTCTACATAATGCATAAAGTTTACTTGGAAGCAGACTTTACTGGAAGCTATTTTGCAATGGGTTTGAGAGAGAATAAACTATATAGGAATATCAGCACATCCAAACACAACCTTGTTTATTAAGTTTTAGAGCTGATGTAAAATCTAAACATTACCTTAAGTTATATTGGTGATATTCAGACAACTCTTAATACAAACATTCTGTCATGCTTTAGACTTTAATGATACTGTGATTCTGACCTGGAGTAGCAGCATACGGGTGGGTTTGGCCTCCCAGGGCCTCTGGGTGGTCTGTGTGACTGCTGACACCTCGTCATTTGCACAGTCTGTACCCTTCCACTTCTGTAGCTGACCATAGGCAGGCTGACTGATGTCCAGAAACGAGTCAACCTAAAAACAGACAGGAACAGATTACATGGACTGAAAATCAGGAGTCTAGAACTGCACTTAGGGAAGCAGTGAAAAAACTGACATTACATTCTGAAGATGATCGATGATATATTTATATACACACTGCTACTGACAGTTTCCTACAGGAGCCATTTAGCACATGATATGTGAATAAATATGCACAGATACAGCATCTTGTGACTCTAACAATAATTGTTATAATCCTGTTCCAAGGGCTTTCAGCTAAGTGAAACTTACAGCTGGTTTCTGAAACCACACAGATTACCCATTTCCTTTAAATTGCACAACAGTCTTATTTTTACCACAATAATAATCAATGTGATGAGATTAAAGAATAAGAGCGTCATCAACTCCAAAGGGGAAATTGAAATGTCCCCCCTCAAAGTAAAATAAAAGCAATTAATTAATGATTTTCAAAAGTAATTATAGTAGTATTAGCAAAAATGTAGCAAGCCACAGCTGTCACAGTGCTAGTAAAGCAATTATTAACCATTATGTCTAATTCAACTTTACTGTCTATCTGCCACTGTTTAAAGAGTAGAGTCTGGCAGTTGTGAGGACAAAGGATCTCCTGTATCCTTCAGTCATGCAGTCAGCCTCTCAGTACATTGTGTGTGTGTGTGTGTGTGTGTGTGTGTGGTGGTGGTGGTGGTGTGGGGGGGTGTCAGTATTGTCATGTGTGCATCATGATCTGGATATAATCTCCACCTTTGAAAAGTGGAAGACCCAAATTGTTGACATAACATTTTTTTTCTAATTGCATAGACTTGATCTTTGAAACTGTCACATAAACTCTACAGACTCATCACAAAACCAGCAAACATTGTATATCTCTTACAAAAGCAAATACTTCTTGAAAATAAAAACCTTTTGATTGTTTTTTTTTTTTTTTTTTGGTGTCAACAGACAACACAAAAACTTTTTTGAATAAGCTCACAAACCCTTACTACATGCTGACAGTATGAATGGAAAACGCTTATGCTTTTTGCTTTGCTTGTGTAGAAAAGAGCCATTTGCTATAATGGTTTGTCATACTTGTAGTAAAAATGTGCCAGATATATAGGCTATGTGTATTCTGAACATAACACACTATCAATACAAACAACTGGGGGGAAAAAAAAAAACACTCCTCAAACAGCAGAAGCGCAATAAAAAAAACAAAAACATCTGTTTTGGAACAATGTGTAATGTTGTTCTAAGCTGCTAGTACCTCCCTAAACTATCTCCCATGGTACTGTATTCAGGGCCTCCACTCAAACATAACACTTAACTGTGGCCTATTTATTGTATTCAAGCTCTGACTGATAAATTGACTTATTATCTCAAAGTGTTTTCACATACGTCATTGTGCAAAGGCTGCTGGCAGTATAGTGCAGCAAAGTATAGACCAATGCTTACCATTTTGCTAAATGTGTGTTATAACATTGAGGAGTGTAATAAAATAGAATGTGTATTCAGTTCCAACTAAAATGAGTTCAGAGCTAAAGGAACCACTGCTGGGGTTTACATATTCAGAAAAAAACTGTAAGAAATGTTGCCTTTACGGTAATATTTCTGTAGAAATATTAGAACAATATACATTGATTAAAACCACATGCAATGGGAAAGGGAATAATTTCATTTCTAACTTTGGACTCATGCACTATAGTGTTAAAGCTTACTGTATATGTTACTATTTTATTTAATGCATCTTTTTTATTTTTACTGTATGTCTTTCCCCACATTCGTCTTACATGGGTTTTATGTATGTACACATGTAATGTAATTTACATACTTAGTTGTTGTACATACGATGTAAATAATTTAACCAGAAAATAAATTATATTATCAGTTGGTCTCTACCTGGACACAGAAGATACCACTGAGAACAGTCTTCTGGGCCTGAGCGAGCCCTTCAGGAAGAACAGGATAGTCCAGGTCCCTCAGGTCTGTTAACAACCACTGGTCAAGAACCTAAAAATTCACACAGTTGTCATGCAATGAGACACTTTTTTTTTTTTTGCAATTTTGACCAAAACAAATCCAGTCTCTGCTCCTTTTTATAAGTCTGCTCCAAAATGTTATAGGGTGTGGTCTTAGTTGGTGTATGCTCTATCCTTTCTCCACGTTTTTCTGTAAATCAGTGAGGTGGCTTTTGCATCATCTTGCTGCTGGCAGAGACCAAACAATATGTGTCAAACAAATGATTTGTCAATGCAAGAAAACATACCATACATTACACAAGCTAGTAAAGCTGAAACCAGCAAGTATGCATTCATGTTGTTTACACAAAAAAATTCTTATCTGCATATTGCAAAAAAAAAACCAGTATTTGTCATACTAGACCTTCACATCTTAATCAATCACTTCACATTATCCATTATAGCATGCTGTTGTCAGTTGACAGTAGCAGAACTATGAATGGAATTGTTTATCATCTACTTCAAGGTTCAGTGAATTTTTTTCTTCTTTTGTCCCTTCTCAGCACCAGTCACCTTGAGATCTCCTTCGTATATTTATGCACGGGTACTTCAGGTTGCTTTAAGTACCAAGGTGCAGAAAGCAACTACTTATATCCCCTGCTTTGTGAAAGAAACTAAGTTAAATGAGATTACATGTAAAGTATCCAGATGATCATTGCTTTGCATTAGGTTGTACAGTTAGACATCTCTCTTATTCCTACCTGTTGGTTGATTTGCTGCTGTGACAGATGTTCAGCTCCTCCTGCCTCTTCCTGCAGCCACTGTACACAAGCTTCCAGCCAAGCAAAGGGCACCTGGATGTGCCAGGAGCACTGCAGCCATGTCTGAGCAGTACGTACCACCGCCTGGACCCCAGGCGCCATGCTTTGTTTCTCTCTGATTTCATCAAGATCACAATTTTTCCTTTACTAAAACATAAAGCACTGTATCTCAACAGTTATAGCTGTTGAAGAAAAGTAACTAACTAGTGTTAGAATTGCTCAGTTTTAGTTACAATGATCCACAATTACTTTATTCAGAATCTAAATTTTTTATAGTTTGAATAGTACAAATGTACTATCCATAAACATAAATAACATAAATCTCCCTCTGGAAAATTAAGAGTTGTGGATCAAATGTTACTTAGCATCAGAGGGTCATTATGTAGCTCCTTATAGTAACCATTTATTCCCCTGATCAGTCTTATCTCAGTATAATTTGGATCTAAAAAGCGTAAAGGAGAGAGAAAAATAGACAGAATGAAACAAGGAAAGCCAAATTGTATATCATAAAATATCAGTTTAAGTTTTGTATACATTACGTGGATGGGACCTATCTATTACAAACATAGTGAATGTGGTCAAGGCGCCAAAGCTGACTAAACCCTGCCTAACATGTAAATGCTATGGTACCTTTGCTCAGCGTCTGGCGTAAAATAAACACATGTACAGAAAGATACGCTTAACTTCTACGCTTCGAAAATCGCTCAGTAACACGCAACCCAATAACAAATTAGGAAGTAAATTGAAGACACACTTTATAAACAGAAATAACTTTACCAGCTAGATCAGACCTACCCGTCCAACTACAACCGGAAAAGGAGTATTTGGCTCATGTGATTGATCCTTGTTCTAGCCAATGGTACCACTTGTCTATTTGACGTACTCTCTGACCCACCAATCAGCGCACGACTTCTATACGCGTACTTTTCTAGGTTCGGTAGAGAAAGAAGGGGGACGAGCGTGTTGGACTGACTGCAGGTTTGTGCTTTTTCTAGTATTTTTATTTATATTCCTTGTTTTGTTGAGGCTTATAAAGTTGTATTTTACAAGCATTACTAAAGTAAGTATCAGTAGCTGCCACCATATTATTTACTCTCCGTCCAGTAAAGCGGTATCTAATTAGCTTGGTTGGCTAGCTTCCCTTGTGCTCAAGCGAAATTATAGCAACATGGCGAACATGGCTAGCTGCTAGCATGGGTGCTACGGTGTAGTATTCGTATTGGTCGCTTGCTATCGGTGTAAACTTCATCACTCCCGCAATATGAGTGGGTAATCGTGTTACGATGCTTTTAGGCGATCTGCAAATCATTTAAAAGAGTAATATCGGAAGTTTTGGATCCACTCGACGAAGCTCGCAGTTAAACCAGTTCTCTCCCTGCTAGTTAGTTACATGGGTAGCTAACTGTAGATGTAGCCATGTTAGCTTCTAGGGAGTTTCCTCACTTTCGGATTTGTCGCTCTTGAAGCTGTTTTCATGTTTATTGTTACAATGTTATTACTGTTGTTACTCAGTTAAAACTACTAGTACTCTTTGGGAGTGAAGACATCAGTCTTGTGCTAAAAGTAAATATTCGATTTTAGCCCAATGGTAGAGCTATATGTAATTAATCCACTGGCATCGTGAATCTCGTGTTTTTCTCCCACCCGAAACAATAGCATCAACTCATGTTATTGTAATGAATTTTGTGATATTCAGGGTAATTCATTTAACGTTGCCTTGGATTACTTGCATACTGGATAGATGATTATTGATCTAGTCGATATAAGGAGTCGATACTGTTTCAACAACGGTCGCTCTAACGCATGAATATAATGAAACGAATATAACACAAACTTGTGGATTTCCAACTTTGTTATCGATGCGATGTGTCGTAATAATACTATACATGTGTATTTCAACTAGCCTCTCCCTCCACGACAGGTCGCAGCAGCTGTTTGGTCCTTGCTTGTTTAGTTCCGCCTATCAACACCCCCTTGTCCCTGTAAATATCGGTGAGTGCCGTTTTTTTTGTCAGTTTATCTCTCTGTTACATCTCTGATCTCTGCCGAGCCGGATCTTAACACTTCTAATTTATTTGTCCCACTCTTACAATGCCGACAGACTACCACAGTTCGCAGGGGCCGGTTTTCTGCTTTTCTCTCCCCGCTGCCGTCGCCTGTTCCTTGGACCGAGGTGCCAGACCATTCTGTCCTATTCTCAGAAGACCATGGAGACAGAAATTGAACAACAAGAAGATAGCTCTTTCAGCAACACAGAGACAAACGGTAGAGGTTTGCTTTATTTACCGTGAAAATATGGTAAACCTGACAGATTTCTTTAGATTTTAAATGTCTATTCAGGGTTTGTGGTTTTAAATGTCAGTGCTGCTGCTAAGAATCAAACAGATTTTTTTTTCCATTGGCAAATATCAATAAATATCAGTTAGGAGCAATGACCAATTAAATAAGCTCTTTCCCCTCAAAACTATGTTCTAGAATAGAATAGATGTTTATTGTCACAGGAACAGTTAAAATCAGTTTAGCAGACCTGTTCTGTTCTGCTTAAACCATCTCAGGTTTGCAAACAGTGAAATGTGTTTTGTGGAGAATAGGCCAGTACATGAAAATAAGGATGTGGAAAATATTCTTGTGACTGGGCAATCTGCTGTACTTCCGTTGCTGTTTTTGAATATCTGTTTTTTTTTCCTGTTGAAACTGACTATATTGAATTATCAGTGTCTGTTTACTTTTTTTATGATTATTATTTTTATCTCTTTATTCCAGGTAAGCGCCCTGCTGAGGATGCAGATGAGCAGAAATCATTCAAGCGCTCCAGGAACTCGGATGAGATGGTTGAGCTTCGCATTCTCCTGCAGAGCAAAGTAAATCACTTCCCCTTTTATATCAAATATGGTATGATTTATATTCCATCATGCATTCCCTCCATTTGCTAATTCTTCTTTTTTCATAATTTTCTTCATGTTGAAATAAATTTTAGCCCTGCCTCTTAAAATATTTATTTCTACCCTTTTAATAGCAGTATTCATTTAGTCTTGGTGCTTTCCCTAACATAATCCTAATTCTGCATATTGTCTGTTAAATACAATGTGGACTCCCCTATGTATTCGAATACATGTGCAGTTTTTTGTAAGTCATCTCTGCTTTCACAGAATGCAGGAGCTGTAATTGGGAAGGGTGGCAAAAACATCAAAGCCCTTCGTACAGACGTAAGTATTAAAACCTCTTAATTTTTAGTTCATGTTCTGTATCTTTCTTACCACTGGTGGATGGCAACACCAAACTACCAAACCTTGTCTAAAGGCCAGCAGAATTTTTATTTTCATTTGTTTGGAAGACTGGGTAACTGATCAGAAAGTTATTTTGGTGTTTGGCCTTGGTCTCCTTTACAAAAAATAAAGGTTGTGGTTAGCTGATGCCTGTGTGATATTACCACTATAAACTCTATTGACAGACCTTGTGGGGTTTGTTCTTTTTCCCCCTCTCACATGAACATCATATGATTGCCTCAGCTAAACTGGACCATGGCACATAATTCCAATAATTAAATAAAGTTCTCTTTCCATAATGATTATTTGTTGTAACGGTTTTGTTTTGGCATCACTGATGCTCTTATTTACTTACATTTATGGGCACAGTACTGTGTTAATGAGGTCACCTGCAGTACCAGATGACATTATTTTATGTTTGTTAGCTATCTGGCCAGTTCTCAATTCATTCAATGTCATTAACTCTTTCTCTAGCCCTCCACAAGTTGTTCTCCCCCCCCCCTTTCTCTCACTGTCTCTGGTCTATTCCCCAACATTGATTTCTTCATATTCTTATTATGCCATTACCCATTTTTCAATGTCACTTTTCTCCTCTTCTCTCTTTGACAAAACAATCTCTGAGAGAATCAAATTAAGACACATTTAATCAGTGTAGAGCCTGTATATTAAAATGTATTCCTCTTCCCTCTTCCCTCTCCCTTGTTTATTATTTTACTGTTGACTTTTGCCCACTTCCTCCTCTGTTGCCCATGTTCTGGATGGCCCCTCCTGCGCCCGCCCACCTGACACCCTGGTTGGCCCTGCCCATAATCGTGCCCTGTCCCTAAATGGGCGCCTTACTTGATTGACATCTGTGCTCGAATGGCCCTGGCCCCTGCCCATGCCACGCCCAGTACAATGCCAGTGTGTCAGTCCCAGACAGCAGTGGGCCTGAGCGGTATGTCCCTAAGCTCCTCCCTCTCACTGCCTGACTACAGGTCAAACAAACAAAACAAGATGAATAAATAAATAGTCATCCTACCTCTGTCAAGTCACTGTATTTTAACCTACCTGTTCTCACAGT
The DNA here is from genome assembly GCA_037367295.1 of Apogon hyalosoma. NCBI lineage: Eukaryota > Metazoa > Chordata > Actinopteri > Kurtiformes > Apogonidae > Apogon > Apogon hyalosoma. The sequence goes on from JAPQRP010000030.1 coordinate 28,923,822, forward strand.
ATCTTAGCCTGAGTCAACATGCCTAAATGCGTTCATGTCCAAATCTGCTTGTTGAGCCTTTAAAAGCCATGTCAGCATCCTTTTATATGCAAGTTTTAAATTCTCAGGAAAAGTGAAACTTAGATTGGTATTATCAGGGGTTTTTCTCAGTCTGCCACTGTCTTTTCAAATCTTTGCTATAATCTTTTCAAGTGCCAGTGTTTGCAGTATGTCCATATTATTTTTGTTGATTATCTGTCCTCTTATCTTCTGCGTTTTCACCCCTCACCCCCTCAGAGTGGATATCCTGTGTGTGGTGTTTGGTGTTTGTTTATTTTTCGTTAGTTTCATAAACACACCTGCTTCTTGCACCATTACATTCCTTCGCTGTGATACCCTCCTATTGACAGACTCAGATTGTCCCTCCATTCTGGAAAGCAAAAATCAAGCTAGTTTCCAGATGTGTGTGTTTGTGTGTGCGTGTACATTATTTCCCCATCTTCTGCTTCATCTTAGCTTGGTTTTTGACTGTTGGAGCAATTGAAAGTACACAGTTTCTCTCTGTCCCACTCATCTGTGCATCCTTTGACTTTTTTTTCTTTCTTTTTTTATATGTACTGCTTTTCCCATTGATTTAAAAACCATCAACTCCAGTGGTGGCAATTTTTAATTTTTCATGGTATAATCTGCTCTCTTACTCTTCCTCAGCGGTCTACCATTCTGCTTCCATGTACAAACTGTGCTTCAGTTCTTGATCAGTAAATTCATTGTGTTTATTTTATTATTCAGTTACTTGTGGTGGATGCAGACAACAAAAGTATTCTTTCATTGTTTTCTTTTTAGCCAAATTAAGCCTTAAAATTACTGCCCAAGGCAAATTTTTAGGACAAAAGTGCTATACCATGGATAAGAATACAGGAAAAGAGAAATCCCTCTCTACTTAATGCTTGTTCTTTTAAATTTGTGTTGGGCAGCTTGTTTGGGAATTGGTCTAGCCAAGCTCTTTGTAGTGTGCATCCAGCCAACAATGCTTAGGAATTATAGAGTTGTCTTTGGCACCCTGGGTGCTTTTTCCTGCCAGATCCTCCTCAGACTTCACCCTCCTCGTCTTGCCCCTCCAGTGGTCACCAAATGCAGTCACTTTTCTTTGGGTTTTTTTTTTGTTTTTTTATTTTGTCTGTTTTCTTCTTTTCTCTGGACAAAAAGAATCTTTTCTTGAAATTGAATTGTTTGGGTACAAGCGTTTTCCTAGTTTAAGTGTTGTATTATCGAGACTTTCTTTGTTAGTTTAATGAAACACTGGACCCCTCAGTAGATAATTTAGCTGTGTTAGTCTCAGGAGTGTGTTGGCTAAAATGGGTTTACTGTTCTCAAATGGTAAGACTATTTGGAAATGTCAAGAATTCTCTCATCTGAAATGCTGTTCCCTCCCTCCCCTCCTGGGCTGCCGTGCTGGCACCCCCACCCACTCTGTATGTGTGGCTGTGCTGTGCCTTCTCATTGGTGGATGAAATATGAAGCATCTTAAGTATCAGTGCAGACATTGAGACCATTGGAGAAATCCTGCTGAAGATCATCCCAACCTTGGAAGAGGTAAGGATATTTTGAAGTTTTTGCATAAATTTTTTCCCACACCCAGTCAAATGCAACATTCTTGCTATCTGCAGTTTTAAGACACTGTGTTTTGCTATTTTTTTTCTGTACCTGCTTTCACTTGCAAATTAGTTCAGAACTTGTCTGCTTGTGTTTGGAAAGTTCATGCATGCCATTGTGACAACTTTGTCTAGCATTTATATTTTGTACTCCTTTGTAAATTAATCATGGATGAAAGGCTCCCAAAATTAATGTTACAGATTACGGTAATTCATCCCTAAATTGTGTAATAATTTCAGGTCATTGTTGTCATATGTGATACATTCTTTGCTTTTTGATGGAAAAGCCATTGAATGTAATGGCCTGAATAAAAATGTGTGTTTCCCACAGTACCAACAGTATAATGGCATAGATTTTGATTGTGAGCTGCGTCTGCTGATCCACCAGAGCCTGGCTGGCTCAATCATCGGGGTGAAGGGAGCCAAGATTAAGGAGCTCCGAGAGGTACAATATGTGAACAGAAGGGATGGAGATGTGTTTTTGTAATTAGTAGCAACGCAGTGTACAGACTGAAGTGTGTGCATATTGTAGAACATGGATTCTTAACAACCTTGTGTCTCTGCCAGTTTTCGGCTTTAACAAGAGCACAATCCTTGATTTAACTGGACTAAACCCAGATGATATGCTTAAGAAGGATCTAAGTCTTGTTATTTTGCTGTGTTTATATTGTTTTTGAATTGATTTCTGAAGTCTTTTGTGTATTGTAATACTCGGTAAATCTTGTCAACGTTTTCCCTTAAAACTGTCTGTAAATTTGCATAGTTGTGGTTTATGTATAAAATACACAATTTCTTTCCTACAGAAAGCGCTATCGTCTAATGACATTCTCTTTTTCTGAGCTCATTTGTGTGTCTTGTCTGTTTTCAGAACACAAAGACCAGCATCAAGCTGTTTCAGGAGTGTTGTCCTCAGTCGACAGACCGAGTAGTGCTGGTTGGTGGAAAAACTGAGAGGGTGGTTGAGTGTATCAAGACTATGCTGGACCTCATCGCTGAGGTGGGCATCTTTTACAGCATTTTGTTAAGATGTAAATGCATCTCTCAGATAATGGGCAGGTACATTTTAGATATGTGATGCTGTGAAGCAGTTGATGGCTGCACAGACGGCAGAATACAGGATTGCTTTAACTATTATTGCTGTATTTTAGGCTCCAATAAAAGGACGTGCACAGCCCTATGACCCCAATTTCTATGACGAAACCTATGAATATGGTGGCTTCACCATGATGTTTGAAGAACGGGGAGGTGGCCGCAGGCTTATGGGAGGTTTCCCCATGCGTGGGAGTAGGTCCAGTGGAGACCGTGGGTTTGAGCGGATGTCCTCTAGCAGAGGTGGGCGGGGACCCATGCCACGTCGGGATTATGATGAGATGAGCCCTCGCCGAGGTCCTCCTCCACCACACCCTAGCAGGGTTGGAAGGGGGAGTGGCCGTGGACGCAACATGCCAATGGGACACCCTCACAGAGGAGGGTAAGAGATGAACACAATATACAGTCTGTTGCTGTTGTTCTCTGCCAAGTTTGTTTTACTTGAGCCTTGTTGATCTTACTAGTACAGGGATCTCTATGGTTGTTACAGAGAAAATATAATTCTAATTTTTTGGTTTACCTTCTTGTGCATGTTTGAAATTTTCTGTTAATTCTTTTAATCACCTTGAACTTAAAGTTATTGAGATTTATATTTTGTTAGTTCCATCATTCAGAATTCCTGTAATGTTTTTTCTTTGTATGAAATGTGTTGTAAATCCTCTGCATTATATTCTAATGCATTCTATATACAGAGCCACTTAACCTGATATGCATTGTCTCACCGTTTAAGTGCAAGCCAGCAACATGCCTTGTATCCCTTTCTAAACATTTATGTATATTCATGTAAAAGATGCACAAATTTATTCCCATTCCATTAAGTGTATGTGCTCATCACTGTATGTCTGGGTGTGTTTGTGTGTCTTTTTCCGCATCTCCATCTTGCCCACAGAGATGATCGTTACTATGACTCTTACCGTGGCTCAGATGAAAGGTCAAAGTAAGTTTCTGTCCCTAAACCTTTGCTCTCCTAACTTAAATGGGATACTTTGACATTCTCATATATTGTTACCACAGGTTATGTAGGTGCTCTGTCCCTAGCCACTCTTCACTTAAGCAATTATGAAAAATTTTTCACCATTTGCATTCCTTATTAATATCATTGGGAGGGGGCTTCCATTATGCAAGTTTTTTGTCCGGTTGATCTTAACAAGGAATTAGTCAATTTGTGGAGCTGACACAATGTCAGCACTTTATATATTAATTTGCCAAATAATTGGCTAGGATTGGTAACAATATGAAGTGTCAAAGTATTGAGATATCCCTACAAGTCCCACCTTTTTCCTGCCTTACAACTTTAACCCTTCAGTTTTTTAATACGCTCAGTTATCCACTTCTTCAAGTTCATGAGAAAATCTCATACCTTGTAAACCTGTGTACTTCAGTCCTACCCTTAAACAGTACTAACACTGCTAACAAATATCCATTATGGGATAGTCTGCACATGTCCCTATCCACCTTATTTGAGTCTTTTGGATGCTACAACAGTAACTTAGTATGACCTCCTCTTCTCTTTTACCATTCACTCCTTGTGTTTCCCAGGTTGAGAATTTATGGTGATGCTTTGCATGGGGTGATGTGTTTAATAGAAACCCATTATCAACTGAGTCCATACATAAACAGCGTACTGTCACAAACAGGCTCATGGTTATTATTTTTTTTAAATGCACAAAAAGAATACATTCTGCCTTTGTTTTACATTAATGTGCACTTGTAATGTTGCAACTGCTAAAGTGTGTGTGTGTGTGTGGGGGGGGGGGGGGGGATTCTTCCACTTTAAAGCTGTTGATAATCTGTTTGTATTGGCTTTC
>JAPQRP010000030.1:28928449-28951652 GCA_037367295.1 Apogon hyalosoma
CCCCCCCCCCCCCCCCCCCCCCCCCCCCCCCCCCCCCCCCCCCCCCCCCCCCCCCCCCCCCCCCCCCCCCCCCACCTCCACTTGAAAGCTGTTGATAATCTGTTTGGATTGGCTTTCCAAATTTATTCTGTAAATGGGAAGCACTGATCTCCCTAAAACTGGAATATTGACATATTGTCACCTCATTGGTTCAGTGTCAGCAGAACACTTAATATGGATGTTTTAAAATCGACTCAGTTTTTTTTTATAAAATGATTCAGATAATAAAATCATTTCATTCAACTTAATTAATTTAATGCTTTTATTTCTTACTCATTAGTTTTTCATATTGTCATTATTTAGAGATAAAAAGACAAAGAAAATGGAAAATTGACATAGACTTATCATTAAGCAATCATATTAATTTAGTAATATTTCATTATATTGTTGCTGTAGTTTGACATATATTTAGTTATTCAGAAGCAGCAAGTGCACTGAATAAACCCAAATACATTTCTTAGGCTAATGTCTTTATTGGAGCTCAGTTATTGGGAAAAAAAAAGCAGCAGCCCTTGGCTGCGATCATCACCACCACCACCTGTCATTCCTCTCACCATAACACTGTCAGAGCTGTTCCTGTTACTGTGTGGGAAGATGGCTGAGAGGAAATGTGTTTATACTGTAATCTTGCTCAGCGTGTGTGTGCAGTTTGACCTAGACCAGAAATTTTCTTTGGATTGTTGTCAAGCATTTTTTTTCTGAGCATTTTTTCTAAGCGTTTTGTATTTCTTTCCACATCCCCACCCACATTTCTCATTTCTCTCTCCCTGTCACTTTGTCCTGCTCCCCCCATCTCTCACTCTCTATCACACTCTTTCTTCATCAGTGACAGAAGAGGCCGACCAGATCGCTACAGTGATAACATGGTTAGTGAACCTCTGCTAAATCCAGGCAACTCTTTTACTAGCATTTAATTGGGTGCCAGCAAGCTCAGACTAGCACACTGGTTGGTCGAAGTGCTAGACAGAATGTTATGATTGTCCATTGTGTTGTAATGATGCTTCATTGACAATGCAACCGTAGCTGGTCACTTGTGCACATGAACGTGTGCACATATTTAAGTTCCGGCCATGTATTTGAGCTAGCTTTGGCACGGTGTAAGTCATCCCACCAAATGACCATAATCGCCACAGCCGGAGACACCCCATAATAATCAGCTATAATTGCCCTCTTACTGTGTACTTTTCACGGCCAGCCTGTTTTTCCTGCACAGAGAGGAAGGATGTTGGGGGTGGGGAGGGTGGGGGGAGTAGCAGAGTGTACAGCCTGACTGACAGAGGGCGGAACCAACAGAACCACAGTGGTTTGTTTGACAGCGCTCAGGCCTGTTTCCGCCTCAGATCGTATGATTCCCACTCCTACCTGGACATGTAATCAGGCCTGAACAGGAGGTGGAGGAGAGGAGGGTGGCGCACACACTCTGGACTCTCCGTGAGACGGGATCCGCCGAAGGAGGAGGAAGTGGAGGAGGCGCTGTGAGTCTGCTGTTATTTTTAGTCTCTCCTCCCTCCCAGGGCTAAGCTAATCCACCACAGCACAGGCTTATCCAGATTGGAGGCAGGACACAGGCAGCAAGGTTAAGTGCTCTCTCCGGTGAGAAGCCTACTTTACGTTGTGATGCAATCCACACGTACCAAACTGAGGAAGTGTAACCATTCCGCCGAAACGCGCCTGTCGGGTTATTTGGTTGGCATTTAGATCAATTACAGCCTATTAAAGTGCGTGGAGTTTAAGCCGTCGGAGCCGCACCGCCCACTGTCAATCTGAAATACTGAAAAAACAATAATAACAATTTCGGCAACTTGGCAATTCTAAAACGCAGCACGAGCGACAAGGCTTCTCACCCCAAGTCTGGAGGGTGAGACTGTGCACTCTGATGGCAGCGGGAAAGGAGAAGGGGGCGGCGGTGGGTGGGCGGGGTCAGCAAGGAAAGCTCAATGACATCACCTCATTTGCATAATTGTAAGTGTAATGAAAGATGTAGGAGAGAGGAATAACACTGTGGTAGCGACAAAAAACAAGTATAAAAACACCGTAAATATGTTTACAACTACAAGTGAACTATACTGTCAGTTCTTGTTTTGGGGACCCATCAAAGTGACCCAAAAGAGACACTCTGGAGTTACTGAGGTTAGTTATTTATTTGTTTTAGACGAAGAGCGATACAGACTTTCCCATACTCCCTCTGGTCTTATCTGTGTTTTCCTGGTGTAAAACAGTAGTGATTTTTGCATCAGTGGTGATTTAGTGCCACCTGCTGGATTGGAGTGTTGCTACACCTTATCTTACTGGCTGTATTTGTTGTATTTTGTCAAACCTAACTTGACTGAACTGTCTGTGGTACGTGTATTTAACTCTGTAATCAGGTCTAAACCATAAGGCAAAAAGCTCATACAGATTTGTTGAGAGAACTGGCGATACGTAATTCAGTACAGTTGTATGAAAAGCTTAACCTCAAGTATCAGTATTTATTTGTGACACTAAAAACCAAGTATATTGTGTTGAACTTGGCAAAACTACACTGCATGTTTCTTTTTGCAGTTTTACACCATTTTCACCTTTGTCTCTATTTTTTTTTTTTAATCTTGTCTTGTTATTTCTCTATCCCCAAAACTCAGCATTTGAAAAAGATGTAGTAATTTGATATTGATGGCGATAATTGTCTATATCTGCTGATATGTAATCTGTTTTACCCTACACTAGGGCTGCACAATTTCGACCAAAAATACAATCCCGATTTTTTTTTTCTCTTTTTTTTCCCCTCTAAAAACACCGTTTTTGATTTTTGAGTAACACTACATAAGACAACAGGAGTCGGCATGTCGTTTTTGTGTGCAGTCTGCAATGCAACACACTGCTCCCTCTGGCGTGTGATGAAGTTTGAGGCGCTGAAATAAGTTGGTTGTGCTGCTGTTTTTGACTGATGCCACCTTCGGGCAGAGTTTGCAGCGAGGAATGGTTTGGTCTTCATCGGAAACTTCGAAGCCGCACCAGTTCCACACAACCGACTTGCTCTTGCTATTTTTAGCCACGAACTGCTCACTCTCCTTAGCAAACGCCATTTTAGTTCTGGTGTGTGGAGACCAAAGGCTGTGGAGACCGCTCTCACAGTTAGGAGGAGGAGCTTACTGTACCCTGGAGGAGGAGCCTACGGTGGCTTGGAGTCGCGCGGCCCGAAGATGAAATTCGATTTGACGATTACCCTTTTTTAAACAGCGTCCCAATTAAATAATCTGATTTTGATTTAAAATCGATTAATGGTGCAGCCCTATCCTGCGCAGTATTCCCCACTTGCTAACCTGCTGAAAACACTTTTCAGAAATGTTCATTTGTCCTAAATCTTGAAGACTGTGTATCCTTTCTCATTAGTCTATCACATAAAAACCTTGTAAAATATATTTAAGGTTGTAATGTGACAAAATGTGGAAAGGCTTAAGGGGGGGGTGAATACTTTTGCAAGATACTTTACATCCCTCTGATGGTGGAAACGGCTCGTCTCTGCTGTTGTATATAATAGTTCATCCTCCTTTGGGTTTTGTGGGCGGGCCTTGTATGAGCATAATCTGTCATTGGTGTCGACGTGAAAGCGACTGTTTCAGATCAGTTTCCATAGACACGTGTGTCCTGTTCACCCGTTAACACTCTTCCCCTTTAGCAGCCACATCTCTACATTTGTCTCATACATTTCTGCTTTTTTTCCCCCTTCACCTTACTATCAGTACACGAACCGTCCAATTTAACTACCGTTTTACAAACGGAATGACCTGACCCTTCGTGTTACCTGTCCCTAGTTTGAAAATGCATCTTAAAATTGCTCTTTACTCCATGGCTTGAGTTATACACATGATTTAGGTTTTTTCTTTTAGTGTGTGTGTACATTCGTAAGCTGGATATTTTACTTTTTATTGTATTTGTGCAATGTGACCTTTTTATTTATTCCTATTTTTGTCATATTTACATGTTCAGTATTGATCCTTGTTTTTTGATGTGCTTCACTAATAAAGTTGGATTAAAGCTTCAGCTATTGATTATTTTTGTAATCTGTTAATATACCGATTATGGTCTTTGTTTCGATTGGACATTTATTTGAAAAGGAGAAAACGCTGCTGCTGCAAGACTGTGTCTGTGTTTGGAAGTGTGTCTGTGATGCACAGGTTCACAGCAACAAATCCAAAACAATACAGCTCAGATGCAGATAAAGTGAAACTCTGCCGCTGATGCAATGAGACAAAGTGATGTAAATAATAAATAAAATCAAGAAGATGAACAAAATAATGCACAAAATCAAAGAAAACTGAAAAATTTGTATGAACACTTACATGATCAGTGAATTAAATATAGGAAAATACACGATTTATACTGAAAAATGCAAAATACAGAGGATAATATTATAATAAATGGGGATAAATCACTTAAGAAAGGTTAGATTTAGAGAAAAAAATAATTTTGAAGTCTACACAAAAGTAGTTGTAGGTCTTTAAGGATTAAAACATAACAACATCGGTGTTTAACCGGCATACATCGACGTTCCAATGTAAACTGTTCTCAGAGTGTGGACTCGTGTCCCAGATCCTGGATGTTTACATACCTATTATTAGACACATCCACATGTAAGACTCAGGTTAATGCCATGTTTTTGTGCACGTGCAGGTGAAGTGTGTTGTGTTAACCCTGTTGTGTGTTTGTTCACAGGGCTCAGGGATGGAGGAGACGGTGTGGGAGCAGTACACAGTTACCCTGCAGCGAGTAAGTTTGGAAAATCACACCTCTGCCTCTGTCCATTCATTCTTTAACCTGCTGAACGCAAACATCTGTACTTAGAAATAATATCTTCACGTACAGTGGTGGGAAGAATGTTTTGTCCATGCATTTGTGATATATTGCATTAAGAATCACTCTTAAGTAATTGATAATTTAGTACTATTACTAAACTTATTGAGTACTACTAATATAGGGCGAAGTCAAGGGAAGGTTAACATCTGGTCAAAAAAGTTAAATGACAAATTATTGTGCTCTTCATTTTATCAACTCTACCGCTTCTAGAACCTGTGGATTCCAACAGGTCATTGTGCTAGTTTACCTATAGTGGGCAGAATTTCAACTGTCTAGAAAAACATCAATTTTGTTTCAATTTACTTCAAACTTGTCACAAATGTAGACACCAAACTTCTATTTTTGGGCAGGTAATTACTTCTATTTTCAGGAAAATGTATTTTGAGATGAGAGAAAATTTGCTGAAAAAAAATTGTAGCAGTTTTCTGAATGCGAATGTTTGGAAAGTGACAAAGTTTTGTGCCGTCATTCTGGGTAAGTTTTATAAACTCTATAAATAAACTACATTTATTCCAAATGCATTAATATTTGACTGATATATTATTTATGTCATATTCTAAACACAGTGTTTAAAATTAATAAATGCATATATCTGCAAAATACATTTGAATATAATGTTAATATTATTTTTATGTTGTAAATATTGTAAAAAAAAGATTTAAAAAACAGTTATTCGGTTGTAAAATAGAGGGTTTAAGGTAAACACTGAATACATTTGAGGATGAAAATGTCAGAGGAACTTCACTTTAGAGAACTTTGGAATTCTTGCAAAAAATAGACATAAATTTTTTGTCCATCCATGACGCAGCAGTTTTTGACATTTTTCATTTAAAAATATTTGAAACTACATTTTTCCCTTTGAGTCTGTTTTAAGACGGCATTTAGACCTTTACAGTTATGTGCAATATTTGTCTTAAACTTGTCTGGTTCAAAAGTAGTGGGCGGTCCATCTGTGACGCCCTTGACCTCGCCCTATAGCACTATTTTTATGGTCATGTAAACCGACTTAATAAGCCCGTTTATATGACCATAAAAGTCTGATAACTGGGACTAATCGGATAATTGTAATAATCAGATCTGATGCGTTTACATCCACTTAAAAAATACAATAATTGAAAATCTCTGGTTGAGACACTCCAGTCCATTATCTGATTTCTTTTGGAGCACGTACGTGCATAGTGATGGTAGAATCAAACTTCCTGTAATTGTCTTCAGCTCACGTTTGACTACGTAACTTCCCTTTTCCCCTTATTTTAATTGTGTTTGTACGTGCGCAGACGGAAAAGAACTAAATAAATCAGATTAACCTGTACACATGCAGGAGGACATCAGAGAATTGGGAAGTAATCCAGGTGTGTTAATCTGATTTCTTATAATCAGATTACTGCTGTGATCTGATAAAACATATCCGATTATCCTGTTTACATGATCACCTGAATAATCTGATAATTCCAGATATCAGACAATGATCAGAGTATTAGTGTGTGTGTAAACAGGCTCATTGATTCAAAACCATCAACTCCTGGTTTAATCCATAACCAGGCATCCCCATGTCTCAGTCCCATCTGGATTTGAACTCACATTGTCCCTTTTCCTGAGGTTTGAGCGTTTTCTTCTCATCACATCAGTGTGTCTGTTGTCCTCCAGGACTCAAAGATGGGTTTTGGCATCGCTGTGTCCGGTGGTCGTGACAACCCCAACGTTGAAAATGGGGAGACGTCAATCATCGTGTCAGACGTGCTGCAGGGAGGACCGGCCGACGGGCTCCTTTTGTAAGTCAGTCACACAGAACCCACTGGAGTCGAGTCAAGAATCAGTAAATTTACTGAAGAGAGTCTGGAGTCTGTGTTGTACATGAAACAACAAAAGTAACACAGTGTTTGCTCTCAGTGCTTAAGAATCATCGCAGCAGATGAAATATGTAAAAATATATGCGCTTTAACTTTACAGTCAGATTACTGCTGTCTATAAAAACTATAAAATAAATCTAAGTTGGGCCTACACAGCTAAAAAATAATACATATTTTCACATAAGTTGGTATAGTAGTTCTCACAATAAATGTCATGTCTATATTTCTTTATGTTAAAAGATGAGTTTTTGTCCAAAACACCAAACAAAATGAAACTAAAAGTCACAGTAAGTCAAAAATCAAAACAAGATATTACATAAATTGTAAAAATTCACAATGCCTTAAATATATATAGGAAATGTTTGTGAATCTTTTGACATTTTCAAGTTTTCTGCATGAATTGGTTATAAAATGTGATCTGATCTGCACACATCTGCAGTCACAACTACAAACGCAGTGTGTTTAACCTTAGTACCACACAAGCAGTATTAATATTTCATGTCTTTATTAAACACTCATGCAAAGTGCAGTATGGGAATGGACATTCCATGCAGCCGGAGCAGCAACAAAGGTGGCGACCAAGCGAAAGCAATTTCCCACAGATTCAGCAAGAAAATGAACCAGTTCGATCCAACGTAAAATTCTGCAGTCCACCAGGGCTGTTTTAAAGAACGAGTCTAGTCAGTGGATGGGGGTAAAGGTGACATTTGGGTTCAGCACGCATGCAGAGACAGCGAAATTGCTGCTGTGTGGAATTCCCATTCCCACAATGCAGTTCGCGACAAAATTTGTGAAAAGGCCCGAGTGACATTTTGATTTGTTCTGTGAACAAGCGGACTGTGTTTATGATGGAGTCATCTTCAAAGTTGTTCACCGTGAGGGAAGTGATTCAGGTGTGTGAGCACGGAAAGACTAATGGATTAGAGATAATTAAGATATCGCTGGGGTTTTTCAAATTTGAAAAAAAAATTGTGATGAAAGACATACACTGCTTTAACTAAGAATGTGAGCTAGTTTTGCTCTGCATGAATATCAGTGTTATTTCCTTTATTGTTACCCTTAATTTACAATTGTACTTTTTTGTGCATGTACAGTGAGAAGGATCGAGTCATTCAGGTCAATGCCATCCCCATGGACAACGTGCCTCATTCCTTTGCTGTGCAGTCTCTCCGTAAATGTGGAAAAGTGGCCAAAATTGTGAGTATGAACATAGTCAGCAGAGTGAGCGCTGCACAAGTCAGTAATAATGAACTCTATTTTGTGTCTATAGGGCTGGGCAGTAGGACCAACATGATAAAACTATACTGATAAATCTCACAAAGAAACACCACATCATTAGTTATTTTCTGTTTAGGATCCCTGCATTTATTGTGCCTTCATTCACAATTCCTGAAATCTTTGTGCTTGTCCGTTCCAAGGTTGATTTATTTTAATGAGGTCTGTCTGTTTGGAGGCTGTTGATGGGGACGGTTGGTTTTAAACATTTGATTGTGCCAGAACATGACAAACACTTACCAAATAATAATAATAATAATATATTTTATAATAGAAATTAATTAATTAATTAATAATAAAGAATTAATTGGATTTCACAAATGTAGGGGCAAATTTGTGTAAGAGCATATTCTGTAAATACACTCAAAACAGCCTGGAATGTATTTGCCAAATACACCCAAAAGAAATTCAGTGGAACATCGAGCAGTCGGTGACTCAAAACAGCTGAACCTCATTTGAATACATTTTCAGGAACTTTGGGGTTCGGTGGAAAACACAAAGCACAGATTACCAGGAATTCTTTTATCCTGGTAAATAAGTTCCTGGTAATTTGGTGGAAAAGGGGCTCTAGTGTCTGAATGGAGTGGGGTCGTGAGTAGCATTTATTTGTCTAATTGGTGAACTAGTAGACTGACCAAATTAATGTTAATATAACATTAGCTGATGTTACATTGACAGGTCACATATGGATTATAGTAACTCATGAAATGGTTTCATGATGGACTTAGCAGAGCAGAGCTTCCTGTCGGGCAAAAAATGGTTCTGTTCCTATAAATAGAAGCTTTGAAAATCAGTCGGTTAGCTAGTTGTCAATAACCCCCCACACACACACACACACTTCCACCCCTCCCCCACAGGCAAAGTGGGCCTTTACTGTAATGTATTATACAGCAAAAGAAAAACTCCCAAACTCAGTTTTCAGATGACAGTTAGGACATTCAGGACACTAAAAACAAAACCAGAGTAAAGCACAGTTTTTACCCACAAGCACTTAGATGTGATACTTTTTATAGCCTACCGTTCTTTTTTTTTTTTTTTTTTTTGCATTAATTGTTTTTGCTGTTAAATGGAACAAAGCTGCGAAATGAATGTTCGTCGTTCATATGACAGTGACAATAAAGATCTGTTCTACTAGCGCGTTGACCCGTGGGGATCAACGGGTTCTAGATGTGGTAGTTTTTACGCTGTTGTGTTTTCATGCATGCTGAGCTGTGTATGTCCAGCAGTCACCGGCAAAGCGTTCTGGCCATAGCAACGTAATTGTAAAGCTATTGTATTCCAAAATTATCAATATCTCCGAAAATATTGGTCCTATCAACTTGCCATTTTCGCCAGTCAGTTCCTTGACCAAAAATACAGAAGTATGACAAACTGCAGCAGTCAACTCTGTACGGATTTCGTGTGAATACCCGGACACACACACGCACACAGAGGCCACTTAGCTTGTATAATATAGATTCTATTCTATTCTATTCTGAATGACAGTGTATACAGAAAATGTGCCACTGGTGACACAGTCGTCTTTAAAGGGTTTAATGTCACATCTGTCCATGTCTCATGTACGGTTATAGATGATCCACATGAGAGCAGGGGAGTTGAAATAAAGATTTGCCGAGGGGTTGTGTACCTTTTGTCCATCAGTAGAGCGTATGAACTGATCTGATCTGAAGTGGTCCAATATGTTTATTTATTTATGTTTGTTGTAGACGGTAAAGAGACCCTGTAAGGTGGTGGTCCACTCCCTGAAGCAGCCTCCATCTCCAGGTGGGGACAGTCAGGATTACGCTCCCTCCGCTCACTACTATGACGCTGACAACGACAACGGTTGGTATCACGAAGAGCCGGGCCGCGACAACGCCTCTGACAGCAAGGTTTTCCTGGAGCCAGAGTACAGAGGAGGACGGGAGTACGGCCAGCGAGGAAGGAGCAGGGGGCGGAGCCGGGACAGGAACTCCCCCAGCCCAGACAGATCCAGGAGGGACGGCAGCCGGGGCCGGGCCCTGGACACCAGCGCGGAGCGCCACAGGTACCACAGCCGAGGACGCAGCCCCGGAGACAGTTACCGCATGGAGGCGAAGTACGAGAGAGGTGAAGGAGGAGGAAGAGGAGGGAGGTACAGGAGCAGAGAACAGCTGAATGAACACCCATCGACGGAACCTTCCAGAGACCTGGAGCCGCTGGACAAGCCTGTCAATGTCCTGCTGGTGAAGAACAGACCCAGCGAAGGTAAAACGGAACGGAACGGCAGCACATTCTTCATCTACACGGTTTCCTGTTGTTTGTTTCTTTTGGCCGTTGTTCAGATCAGTTAGAATCATATCATAGCATTAAACTTCTAGATCAGGGCTCATTTGAGTTCAGGGACTACATACAGCCACGTTCAATCTCAAATGGCCGGGTCTAGCAAAATAAGAGCATTAAAGCTTATGAATAAAAACTCCAAATGTTTCTCTTTGTTTTAGCGCACAAAGATAAAAGTGCAGTTTTACCAATATTACGCCTTATCTACAAAAGCACAAAACAGTAACAGGCAGAATATTAGTAAAATTGCACTTATTTTTAGGTTGTTTAGATTATTGCCTTTTTGTGAAAAGATAGTCTGTAATTGTTAATGTTTTCATCATGTAATTTTACATTTTTACACTAAAATAAAGAGAACAATTTGGAGTTATCATTATTTATCGGTGATTATGCTATTATTTTTGGTTTGATCCACTTGAGATCAGATTGGTCTGTATGTGGAACCTGAACTAAAGTGATTTTAACATCCTTGATTGTTATTATCTTCAGTGTAATTTTTTTCATTTCACAAATTCATCCCATGGGTCATGTTTGACACCCCTGCTCCAGACACACAAAAGATCTTTTTTTGTTTTTCCAGGACCCAGACTCACAATAATACATCATGACAAAAACATGTTATCTTTAAGTTTTCAACCCTAAACTGTGACAGAAAGGCCTTATGTGATCTGACTAAGATGATTTCATTTAAAAGCAACATTAAGCTCATTTTTTTATTCGCTCACCGACCAGTAGGCTGATAGTATTATTATGCTGGGTGTAAATTGGGAGAACACACTCAATTTTAACTTTTACAACCTTTGAGCAATACAAAGATAAAGTACATCACTGCACAACAGCAGACTATGGCTCCATAAAAAGGTTCTTAAGACTAATAATGCTGATCCTGGTAGTTTTTGGATTTTGTACAATAAGTTTACTTCATTTTGCCAAATAAAAATAATGTAAACATCCAAAATAAAACTGGGATGTTTGGTAAAACCTTTTCTCTGTTTAAAAGCACTCTGGAAATATTTCATTTTGCTCTTAACTGTATGTCACAAGCGACAAATGAGAACAATAAAGCAAATAGTTCTCTTCACAATTTGATCTGTAACCTTAACCTCAAAAATAAATAAGAAAACTGGATCAATAAGCAGCGTCCATAAACTTGAATGATACCCATCCCTAATCCTGAGTGTGATCAAACCTGGGTGCTGGTGTTCATGGAAACGCAGCTCATGATGAACTGTTATTTTGTCCTTCCTGGCCTTAATCATCCCGGTTTTGTCGTGTGTGTTTCGTAGAGTATGGCCTGCGTCTGGGCAGTCAGATCTTCATTAAACAGATGACAAGTACAGGTCTGGCTGCGAAAGATGGGAACCTGCAGGAGGGAGATATCATTCTGAAGGTATGTACAACACTTACTGACATATTACCTCAATGATGAAAAATGCCCACAAAGTTTTGCACAAATTTGCCCATTCAGTCTGAAAACATGCCCAGTATCTTTGATGTAAGATTGTAACAATCAGCTTCATTTTCAAAACATTATTACAAAACAAGAATCAGGGATAAGCTGAAGACTGTTAAACGGGTAAGTGTTTTGTTTTTTTTTTTAAATGGAATTATACCGTTTCAAAAAGAAGAGTGACAACTGAGGTTTCGGTCCAACATATATTATCAGTCAAAAATATCCACCACAAACATATACAAACCGAAAATCTGAGTCCGCCCCCTTTTCCACGCTGTCACTCGCTGTAAGCCCCCAAAAGAAATCCACAGACACGGTCCATGCGTTCAGTGCACTTAGGCAACAAAAACCCACAATCGAAGAGGAAAAAACGATCCTCTGGTTCCGCTTCTTTGTCCCCAACGAAAACAGTGACTGATGCCACGTTCCAAAAAAGAAACAAAAGTTCGGTCTCACCTCGGGATGCACCGATACCACGATACAAGTATTTAATAATACCATTATAGTTCTTAGTTCCTTTTGAAAATGTGCTTTATTGTCATTGTCATTACTCTGATTGTAACAAAGTGCTGCTACTGACATTTAATGTGTTGGAATGACTGTTTCTCAATCAATCCAGTCAATGAAATTTAACTTGTAGAAACCTGTAGGAAGTCTGAGTATGTTGATTTGAAATATTAGACACGGTCCACATGCCATGTTTATTTCTAGTTTATTGGATATAATAGGAATTTATCATTTAAAAAATGCAGTGAATCTAAATATTATGATAACACTGGTCTACATTTGGTCTGCATGGAGACACTTGTTTTTTGGTTCAGTTATTGGTATCTTCGCTGAAAAAGTTTTTCTTCAGTTTTCTCTGTTTCTCTCATAATAACCTTCAACTTTAATCTGAGCGTGTATGAACATCTACATGATCAGTGAATGAAATACAAGAAAATACCTAATTTTCACTGAAAAAATGCAAAATACACAGAATAATATTACAATAAATGGTGAAAAATCCCCTAAGAAAAGTTAGAATTTATTTGTAAACTTCAATAAAAGTAGCACTGGGTCTTTGTGGGTTAAGAAAGTATGTAAAAATCTCTCTTGGGGAAAATCTGCCCACATCTGGCATGCTTTTACTGTCTACAAGTCTATTTTTGGTTGAAGTGCCAGTAAGTGCTTTCTTTTTTCAGATCCTTCAAATGAAGATGGATTTGAACCAAGAAATCTGTTTGTACCTCAGCCCTAATTAATATCTGGCAAACACAACATAATGCACAAAGGTGTACTTCAGCACTAGGTGGAGTAAAAGTAGATGTAGATGAAAAGGAACATTAGCTCAGCTGCTAACTGCCGTGTGTGTGTGTGTGTGTGTGTGTGTGTGTTTGTGTGTGTGTGTGTGTGTGTTTGTGTGTGTGCGTGTGTTTGTGTGTGTGTGTGTGTGTGCGTGTGTGTGTGTGTGTTTGTGTGCAGATTAATGGCACAGTGACAGAGAACCTCTCCTTACACGATGCCGGGAAACTGATCGAAAAGTCAAGAGGGAAGCTGCAGTTGGTGGTCCAGAGAGACCACCGTCAGATTCTGGTCCGCATCCCACCCCTGGCAGACTCCGACTCTGATAATGACGGTGAGTCACTGAACGCATCAGGGTAAAACCACTGTGGTGTTTATGGCGGTGATCATGTGGTCATCAACCATCAAACCAACAGCAATGTCATGTAAGAGAACTTTACAAAATGACTTATATGATCCCGTTCGCATAAGTAGAGGTCTATAGACCCCCCCCCCCAGATGGTCAGTTATTTATTTTAATAATTAATAATTTTAGGTATTATATAAAGGAATGAAATGACCAAAATACATCCTTTGATTTTCATCCTGCTTAACAGCTGTAGACTTTCACTGAGATTAGAGTTGGAACCAGAAATGTTTGTACCTTCACGTGATGTGTTTCATTGTCTGAAATATCTGGATTAGCTGTTTTAAAAAAAATCTATTTAATATACACTGTTTGGTCGCCCACTGTCAGTTAAATGATTTTAATCACTTAGAAGGAAGCAGATTACCAGATCTGCTCTGCTGTAATGTATGGAAGTCAAAGTGTGCCTCTGTATAATTTACATATAATGAATTAATTAAATATCTGTTCAGTTACAATTTATTTGTTGTGCTTTTAAAAATATATTTTCCATATATGTATTTTTAAAAGCACTAAAAATAAATTGTAATTGCACAGATACTTAATTAGTACAATAGGTACATAATAGTAAATGTGAAAAACATTACAAAGTAGGTTCAGTCCAAATTTGAAATACTGTCTCTTGAAGTTTGTGTAAACTTTATGATAATGCTTTGCTACTAGTATATGTACATTTATCAAATAAATTAATTTTACCAAATCATAATGCAAAAACTTTATATAAATAATATATTCACATACGTTTTATATAAAAAGTTCTGTTTTTATTAAATATATTACGATTCAAAAGTCATTTATAATTTCAACATAACATCCCTTCAGACTCAATTTTAACTATCCTCACAAATGATAACTGACATTTTATTATATATTTTTATATATTTATGGTAAGTCCAACATTTTTTTTTTTTTTTAAATCTTAACTTTTTCAGTAATTGTATTGTAAAATGTTAAAATTTTGTACATAATCTCTTTCCATACAATCAATAGTAAGTGATTAAAGATGAAAATAACAACACCCATTCATTTTTAACTACTTAATTTAGTTTAATATTTTGATAGAGTTTAGTAGTAAATGCTTATTCTCTGTGGTATACTTGAACCTCCATACTGGACTGTGCGTGTCCATTACTTCAACTGTTCCCCTGAAACATTCGCCTCATATCATGTTGACATGTACTGTACACCTGTTAAAAATATCTACGATGCGAGCGTTAAAAATACCATGTGAAACGAAGTAGACTTCAGACAAAGGTCAAAGGTCAGTGCCGTGACCACAAGATGTGGTAAGAAAATATGACCAGAACCATTTGAAACTGAAAAATGAGTATTTTGAAAAGCAAAGGCAACCCCAGTAATGGCTAAAAAGTGCCGTGTTTTTTTCTGTGTTTTTCTCTTCCAGATAATATGTCATACTTTTAGATGAAGGGACACCCAACACACAGCATGTGTAACAATCTGTTGCCTTTTTCTAAGCTGCAAAATGACTGTGACACAACCAGACTAAGTTGTAAAGCTTTTACACCCTTTGCATTTTTCTTAATACTGTTCTAAATCATTTAACTTTTTAATACATGATTATTTTTTCTGCATAAATAAACGTATTTTAATCACTATGTACACTGCATTGTGTGATTTGTTAAGTAGACATGTTGAATATTGCCATTTGGAAGAAAATCTGACACCATCATCAGTTGACGGTGGTTTATATTTTATGTCACATACTAAATAATTTGAAGCTGTTGCAGGAAAAGGGTAATTATTTATTTTTGTGAATACAGAATATTGCATGACAAAGCTTCGTTCATAAAGTGGGTAAGACGCTTGTTGATTCCTCAGTGTAATAACATTAATGATCTGTGTCCTAACAACGTAGAAACTGTTGTTGTCTGTCCAGGTGGTTTAGATGAACTTTCCTCTCCATCTCAGTTTCCATTTCACACAGTGGTTCTTATCGCACTCACACACGCCATTACCATTCTGTGGTCTTTATACTTTCCAGGCTGATCCACCAGCGGCTGTATGGAGATATACTGCAGATATACTGTGTCCAGCACTGGAAACAAACAGAAACAAATGCTAAGATTAACAAAAATGGCACCATCTGTGTGTAAGCGATTCAAAAAGCAGCCTATTTCCAGTGGAATTTTAGTTAAAAAAATAAAAATAAAATCACCATTATTAAAACAATGATCAAATATTCAGAAATATCAAAATAAAAGATAAATAATTTAATAAAACAAGTACAGAGAAATAAATTAAGTGATGCTTTTTAAACCACTAGAGGCAAAAGAATTGATTAAAGAAAATACTTCTTGGCCACAATCTCAGTGGACTTCCTGGAAAAATAAAGGTTAAAATAAGTACAGTTTATCAACCATAAACATCAGGACTGGCTACAGTCAATGGGTTTATATTTTGAAGGTAGACTTCTTCAGGTCTGTGCTCTGAGGTGTTAAATATTACTTCATGTCCATCACTATTCATGTGTAATTGGATGGAATTCGACTAGAACAGTTCAAAAAATCATGGCAAGGAATGCTTCTAGGACCCAAAAAAGAGTTAGTACGAGGTGCTCTTTGGAAAAAGGGTTTTATAAAGTAGATGACAAACAGGAAGAAAACGCCAAGGTGCTCTCTTTAAACATTAAAATGCCTTTATTCTCATGGCGTGGTCATATATCGACCTTAAAAAAGGTTTTAGGTCGATATATGACCCTGTCATGAGTTTGTCATTAAATATAACGGTGTTTGGTGAAACTAATAATGGGCTGTAGAGAAAAACATGCAGCATAAAGGTTGATAAATCACTGTGACACTTCACTTCTGACTGTTTTCCAACATTTCTAATGTGCACGGCCAGTTCAGCCCATCCTGCAGGGACTCCCACAGTCATCCAGACTCAACTTTCATGGATTAATCCCCAGTGTATCAGTAGGACTCGTAGTAGTACTAGTACAGTGGTACCTTGACTTACAAGCTAAATTCATTCTGTGACCAGGCTCAGTTTGCTTGAATATCAAATCAATTTTCCCCTTTCAAATTTACTGAAATGCCATTAATGCATTCCAGCCTCATAAGTCGAAATAATTCGAGCTAATGTTTAGCGTATCCCAAACTTATTTCTATCCTATGTGTAATGTGCTTTGAACCTATGTGTGACTTGTATTGAACTTATCTCCAACGTATAATGACGCATGTAGACGTATTTGACGTTTTCTGGACGAGCTCTTTTCACTTGTTCCAAAGCGTTTCAGCACCTCCCCTCTGGACAGCTCCTGGACTTTGTTGCGCAGCAGATAATACTTGTAATACCTAATATCAGCTTAATCTTCAAATTTAGAATTACTTTTAAAAAACTAACAAGCTAAATGAAAATAAATTTAAATGAAATACTCATTATTAATTTTCCAAAGCCACAGGGAAAGAGCCACATGTGGCACCGGAGCCCCCTGGTAGGATAGATAAAAGTAGGGTTCGCAGGAGGAACCCGTCAGTGTTCCTCAAGACACCGTGGTGAGCAGAGACATGGAGGGTCCACCACCAGAATACCTACAAGCTGTCCTCTAATATTTGTCTTTTTATTGGCTACGATGACTAGCAGCGGCATATCTATAGCTTGAACCTAACTCAGAGTTTGGCAACTCAAAACAAAAAATGCACCGATGCACTCGAAAGTCAGGTACCACTGTGCTAGTAGAACAATACGAACTGTTTACACAAAGTCATGCTGAATCACCTCTAAACCTCAGCTGTGCACACATGGACCATTTGTATGTTCTGTTAACCACATAACTCTTCAAAAAATAAAGGATGGTAAATATTTGGCCATGAAAAGCACAAGAAGTCAGATTACAGTTTGAGTTTACATTTTAGAATTACATCTGAAAGTTAACATCCACTAAGTAAATGTGGTTAATTAGTTTGTTTTTCTGGCGGTTTTGGTCTAAAATACACCGACTATAAAAAGGGACAAAGGTCTCTAATGTCTGTAAAAGTCCAATCAGTGACAGCAGTTGCAAATTAGCTAAATGCTATATACTCTTTGTGCAGATCTTCCATTATGTTTCACTGCATTGTCCCTGATACATAAAAATAAAATGTTGGGTCAGAATAAAGCAGAAACACATCTGCCAAGGTAGTGAAACTCTTCCATCTGTTTTCAGTCTTTCTATTAAACAGTCATGAGGTTTGGTCTGTAAATGACCCATTAAACCGCAACAATACATCCATCACCTGCAGGATGTTTATTTAAATGACCCCAGTTCTTCACCCTGTTCCCATTTGGTCACAGATACAGGACAGTGATCCTGTAAACAGACACACATGACTGAAGTTCTGTCCCCTCTGCTATTGGAGCATTTAACAAAACCCTGAGGTAATTCATTTTACAATGGATGAGTACGTTTATGACATTATGTTTGCCACGTGCAATGCCTAAAACTAAATATTACAAACTATAGTCAAGCAAACCTAAAAACTGAAATGATTAGCTAAAGTGAATGATGTTTCTGTATCGTGATTCATTATAAGATGATGAATTGAAAAAAGTGAATGACGTTCATTCAGATGCTGGATATTTGTGCAATATTTGTCAAATATTCACAGTATTTGCTCGTATGGTCATCTAAATATTTTGTAAGGAGCTGAAAACAAAACAGGACTAAGAACAAACACAATGGTCATTTTCATATTGACAGCATCACCAGTGACAAACAAGAAACCATTCCATTCCACCTTAAAGCTGCCGTTGCCTTTAAATAGATGGATGGATTGGTAGATAGGTAGAGTCATATGTATTTGTATGTTCATTCCTTCCAAACTGGGAAATTACAGTGTAGCAGCAGCATGAAAACTCAATAAAAATAGAAAACCAATAAAAAAAAAAGAAATGCAACACAAAAGCAAACACTATACATAATAAATTAAAAGTATAAAACAGATCTGGGTAAAGTCCCGGGATAATAAGTGTAATGTGCCAAAAATAAAACTGTAATGTTCAAAACTAGCGGTAATATTCAGAGTGAGAAGATGCTGTGCAAATGCATTCATGAGCAGAAGTCCCACTGCAGACCCAGTCATATCTTCCACTATGTTTCAAGCTATAGATGAAGTTGTTTATTTGCATATAGAGAATAAAAACGATCGCTAGAGTCCCAATGTCCTGATGGTTTTTGATAGGATTTATTTTCGGAAACCTTTTCTACAGCACCGTCTCCAGGTTCAGCATCACGATTTAATTTGATGGACATTTCGTAGCCTTTTCCTCGCCTGTCCTCGTATCCCTGTGTCTGTCGTCAGTGTTGTGGTCTGTAGAGCTCCCGCCATACTACCTTAAATCCGCTGTTCGTCCCCCGTCATCCCTGACTACAGCCCTGCATGCAGAATGTCTAATAATCTAACCAACATGTTCTGGATTGTCCCTTATGAAACACAGCTCCACCAAACCCCTCCTAACCAGACCTGTCTCGTCTTTGACCTCTGACCTCCACTGTTAAAGTAAAAATGATGGTAATCTGTACGTAGTCATTACGACGTTTAGAAACAGCGGAAGTGTCGGCTGTTAAAGGGGTTTGTCACGGTGAGTTGTTTTCAGAGGGATATATTTAAGTGTTTTCATGCGGTCGCCTTCTCACACTTCCTCTCTTTGGTCTATGGGCTCTGGCACGGATTCCTGTTTTAAAGTATTCATCTGAAAACTTAATACGGCTGGCATTCGATTCTCATTTTAATTTCTACATTATTAAGTGTCATTAACAGTGTCCTGACTGCATCCCAGTGATTAATTCAGTGGTGTTGGGGCTTCCTAAGCTGCTGGTTCCTGCTGCTGCTGGTGGTGGTGGTGGGGCTTTTGGCTTGGTAGATGTTGAACGCATGTGTCTAACTGTGGTGTCTGTCTGTCCGTTAGACATATCAGAAATGGAGTCGTACCATTCTTATTCTCCCCCAGAGGAACGGAGGTCCAGACAGTCAGATCTGTCCTCCCGTTCATCCACAGAGAGAGACAACCCCAGGTAGGACCTCACAGGAGTTTGTTTTCCACTTGTTGAAAACAGTTAGATTACATTAGATTAGATAGAACTTTATTAATCCTTTGAGCAGAACCCTCAGGAAATTGAGGTTCCAATAGCAGCACAACACCAAATATATATACACACAAGAAATACCCCAAGAAAACAGCAAAACAATAACTGTTAAAAAAAAAAAAACTAGTGAAAAACTGCAGTTGCACATTGTAAAGTACTAGTAGAAACAAGTAGCAAAGTAGTAATAATACAGTAGTAGTAATGATAATAGCTTATTATGCTATAATATTATAATATGCACAATACGGTTTTTGAAAAAATTATTAGACCATCCAAAGTCATCTAAAACAACGATTATGCAATCAAATACTAACTCCTGTGTGGATCATGTGACTCAAACAGACAGAAAAGAAAACATAGAATGAATAAAAGCACTGTTTTTGTCAGTACAATGACACAGATACTGATGGAAGAACTGAAATAATTTGGGTTATTATCAAGAAAACATGGAAAATGGATAGATATCAGCTCTGAAATGCAACTACTATGAGCTATTTTTGTTGTTATCATTATATTTGTCCAAACAAATGGACCTTTAGTTGGACCAGGCATTAAAACGAACAAGAAATTGAAAAAAACAAGGGGTGGTCTAATAACTTTTTCCACCCACTGTATGTATGTGTATGTAGTTTAATAATCACAGGATTGTTGCTACAAGAAGTGTCACAGTTTTTTCTATTATTCTTAACCCATAAAGACCCAGTGCTATTTTTGTGGCAGTTCCCAAATTAATTTTTCTCTATTTTTAACCTTTCTCAGTCAATTTATCACCATTTATTCTAATATTATGCTGGGCATTTTGCATTTTTAAATGAAAATCAGGTATTTTCCTATATTTAATGTTCTGATCATGCAGATGTCCATAAAAACTCTGATTAGATTTGAGGGTTATTATGTCAAAAAGCGAGGAAAAACTGAATAAAAAGTGATTTGTGCAGTAAAATCTCTCATGAACTGAACATAAACCCAGTGTGTCCATCCACTGTCATTGATCCAACTCCATGGGTTTTACTGGTGAATCTGCGTTGTAGAAGATGACGGTGTTTCCACGGTAACTACGGAGCCTCTGAACGTCCAAATGGGTCTTATCCGATGACCGTGAAAAGATGAAGAACTGCATTTTACACCAGTTATTTATATGTATTGATAGAATTAATGGATCAACAGGTATTAAACAGTTTAGATCAGTAGATGGTTTTGGTCGCCGGTGGATGTTTGGGTCTTTATGGATTAAATGCAAAATATACAGCAAAATAAGCAACACCGAAAAATCAAGTCTATGTATTTTACAGTGCCTCATTAGTTTAACCTGTTGTATATGTAAACCTGTACTCTTATCTTTGCGTGGCTTAGGGACGAGCCGCTGAGGACGGCCAAAATGTCGACCATGGCCTCCCCATTCAGAGTCCCGGAGCCCCCCCAGGCCTCGGCAGAGCTGGACAAAGATGTTCTACAAACAGAGGAGCCTCCAGGTCAGTGGGACTCATTTATACATGAACGTTACGAGCTTGAACTTTGTCACTGATCATCATCTTAAACTGACACAAGATGTTGGACATTTTGCTAATTTTCTTTTGGTTTTTCTTTCCCCCCAATAGCTGTAACAAACCCACCCAAGATTCTCCTGCAGCCGAGTTCAGAAGACGAAAAAAATTACGAGTAAGCCCTCTTATCTCTTATACCATCAGACTTATTAATGATTTACGGTACAGGGAAATGTATAGCATCACAAAGATATATATTACTAAAGAGTGTTGCATTATGGGACTAACACGTAACATCAGTCAGGTTTATAGTGGTGGCCAAAATAATAAGAACCCCTGACAGATCTGAAAATAATGAGCATATTTGCCTCCAAAACATGATTTAATTTCATAATGTTCATGAACTTTGTAGATGGTTGTTCCGAGCAGTCCGCAACACTTTTGGATCCAACTTACTAACAACTTCAGATGGAACGAACAAACAACTATGTGTTGATCCTGGCGTCGTGTGCATCGCCATAAGCGTCCGTGTGAAACAAAACAGTGGAACCAATGTTTAACAGCAGCAAAATTAAGGAAACGAAGCTTCGATTCAGGAACATTGTAACGGAATACATTTTTTAATCCATTCAAGTTGATTAATCGATTAATTGCTTCAGCTCTAATCATATTTGGGATTTGCAGTAAAGAATAACGACTCTGCTCTGTAACAGCATTAACTCTTTGTCGCGGTTACATCAGACTGTTCTTCTGCAGCAGCATGTGTTTGTTGTTGTTCTCTAGGCCCAACACAATGATGGTGAACTTTCAGAAGGGCGACAGCGTAGGCCTGAGGTTGGCAGGAGGAAACGACGTGGGCATTTTTATCGCTGGGGTTCAGGAGGGTAGTCCTGCTGAGGAGGAAGGCCTGTCCATCGGAGACCAGATCCTGAAGGTGCCCGTTACAGACTACTATATACAAGGAGGAACACTAGTCTGTGTCTTACGCAACATTTAAACAGCCTACTTATGGGGTTTTGGTGTCTTTCAGGTCAATAATGTTGATTTTCAAGGTGTAGTGAGAGAAGAAGCCGTGCTGTTCCTGTTGGAAATCCCTAAAGGAGATGTGGTGTCCATCCTGGCCCAGAGCAAACCTGATGGTAAACGTCTGATGACACCAATAATGTTTACATGCACACTCATATTCATCAAGATTAGATTAGATTAGATTAGATTAGATTAAATTAAATTAAATTAAATTAAATTAAATTAAATTAGATTAGATTAGATTAGATTAGATTAGATTAGATTAGATTAGATTAGATTGGATTGGATTGGATTAGATTGAACTTTATTAATCTTTTCAGCAGAATCCTCAGGAATTTGAGGTTCTAATAGCAGCACAACACTGGATATACACACAAGAAATGCCACTAGAAAATAGCAAAACGACAACTATAAAAAAGGAAAAATGGTACTAAGAAAAAAAAAAAAAAACAAGAAATGGCACATTACGAAGTACTATTAGAAACAACAAGTAGCAAGGTGGTAGTAATAATAATAATAATAATAATAGACTTAATCAAACAGCTAAGGGCATTATGACAACATGGAAATACTTGTGGTATTTTCTGTATAAAAACTGAGTCCAAGCTGCAAAATACAAAACTACCTGTATGTATTTAATTCCTTAACAGTAGACTAAAGCGTGCATCCAAGAGGACCAGAAACTAAAAGTTAAAAAAGGAGCATGAGAAACACAAGGCGAGATCAGCTATCTGTGTCATAGTACCGGAAGGGCTCCGAGCGTCTGTGTGTGTCGGCACGATTCTGACAAACTGAGATGTTTTTTTTCTGGCCACTTCGGTTCCTACAGTTGAGGAATAGTCCCGTCTCCACATTAAGTATCTCAGCAAGTTGACAGGACCGGTATTTTCGGAGATATTAGTCATTTTGGAATATGAGTGCCTTACAATCACAGAAGCGCAGTACCACGCTGCATGATGGGAAATGAAGTTAAGTACAGGAATGCCGCAGTCCCGACATACTGCCTGCATCCATAAGGCATACCTCGTGTGTGACTGAGAGAAATAGGCAAGGTACGTCCCACTACTTAAGGAGAACATTCGCCACCCCAGTTTTACGAATCACTCACCCATACCCCCACCCCATCCCCCTTACAGAAAAGTGACTCACCCCCAATAAATCACCAAA
>JAPQRP010000030.1:28951752-28962355 GCA_037367295.1 Apogon hyalosoma
GGGGAGGGTGGGGGTGGCCATGGATGGTTGCTAGGCAATAATAACGCTTTGTTGACAGACTGGAAGGCCGCTCGCTCTCTCTCTCTGAGAGCTGGCAGGATACTGCCTGCCGTTGCTCAGCAACAGCTTTTTGAATTGCCTGTTGCCCTGGTGACAGCAGCAGCTGAATAGCAGGTGAAAATGGGGGCTGATGGAGATGCAAGGAGAGACGGGAAGGGGGGTTGGAGGGAGGGAAGAAGGAGGAGTCTGGTTTATGCATGAAAACTGGGTGGCTTGTAGTTGAGTCTACTCCATGGACTAGGCTGCTGCATCATCCTTGCATTTATGCTTACAATCCCTCATCAATTCATCTGGGTTCTATAGATGATGAAGATGAAAGCAAGCGGCTACACGGTATGTAATGTGTCTCTTTTTCTCTTTCTCTTTTTTTTTTCAGAGTGGAGGCGGATATGGTAAGTACTAAACCTCATATTTTTCTGAAATAATAGGGATGTGATTTCAAGGTTGAGTTGTAATGTATGTAATTGTGCACGCCTCAGTGTTCTTTTCAAAATAACTGTATTGGCAGGTTGACCAACAGACACCAGTGTCAACCGGCTGTAAAAAACAAAAAACATTGCAATTCATGTGTATTGGGTAGTGCATGCATAAATATTGTGCTTTTTACTAAAATAAATGAAATATGCCTGTCATTGTACATGTCTGTTTGCATCCAGTGTCATTCATTTAGATCTTTCTCATCTATGACTAGTCATATTTCTGAGGACATTAAGATATATGGTTTTAATAATGTACAAATGTCACAAACATAAATTGTCTCAAATTTATCCCTAAAATGTTGTGTTTTGCTTCTCTCGTGCTCAGACAACAGTTCCTCCTGGGATAGCTACCAGTCTGGTGAGCCTTTACACTTTCAGATCGATCACTAGTTTAAAAATTTGTTGAGACTTGTATAATGACTCAGTGCTTTCATAACTCATCTTCCATTTATATATTTACTCCTGTTTTCTGTCTTTTTTTATATTTTGGTCATCATGTTTCCTCCTTATTCCATCAGGTGGACGTGGCTCCTATAATGACATGGGTGGCCCTGTCATCACCACACAAGTGACGATCCCTAAAGATGTAAGCAATGACAACAACACAACTGGATCACCAATGAAAGACCAGTGTCTGACTCACCATACCGTCATCACACAACATGTAGCTCAGCGACCCTCAGCTTATACCTTTGTTAAATACCTGAATGTTTGTGTAACCTGCTTGTCTACAGATATTAATGCTGCATTCAGGTTGTAGTGACCAGTAAGTCATGTTTTCTCCCACACAGTGTTTTTCAAGTGCACCCACACTAGACCAGGCATAGTAGGGTTTTGGTACAATTAAGAAAATAATCTAAACATCATTGTCGTCTTACTTTTTTGCCTAAATTCTCTTGAGGGTCATTAGAAATGCCTCAGATTTTGCTGAGCTACACATCCTCTACTTGCTTTTATTTTTCATGCTTAAGACACTTGAAATGTTTGTTTTCCTTCACTCCCCCTTCTCATTCTCTTCTTTGTACCTACCAACAGCTTGCTGGCTCTATCATTGGTAAGGGAGGCCAGCGAATCAAACAGATCCGCCATGAGTCTGGAGCCTCCATCAAGATCGACGAGCCCCTGGAAGGCTCTGAGGATCGCATCATCACCATTACGGGCACCCAGGATCAGATTCAGAATGCCCAGTACCTCCTACAGAATAGGCAAGTTCTGACAATTCCTCTTAGATCAGGCTGTCTTACACTGTTACTGCAGTGATCTCTTTTTAGGATATGTTTATTGTAAAATACTAGCTTCAATCAACAGTCTAGTTCAGACATTTATCCTATTGAGCAAAAGAGATCATTTTACTTAATTTTATATTAGTACGTATGTAATACAGTCTGAACTTATTACACTTTACAGGACTTTTAGTTGAATACTAAATTTAAAACACTTCCATTCCACATCTGTGTAAAAAATGTGTTTATGAAATTGCCTCATGATACTAGTCAACCCACTTTGTGTTGGGTTATGCATTTCTGTTGCCTGCTGTCTCTTTTTCACTAACCCCCTTCCTTTCTTCCCCCTGCAACTAGTTCAAACCTTCCTCTTACATGAAATGGCTATCAATGAGAAGGCAAACGTAATAGCTGTGCATAACTTCATTTTAATTTTTTGCAATTGATTTTGTTTTTTAAATGGTCAATGTGAATGACAAGTTCCTTTAACTGTCACATTTGTTCAGTGAGTATGATTATTGGGGAAAAAAAAAATGAATTGAATTTGTGTTTGCCACCCAAGCCGTTTCACTGTGAAGCAGGGAGTGGATTGATTCTTACCCTGGCTGCTGCTGTGTGGAAGACTAGTGATTTTGTTGTTTTTAGTTAGATCAACCGACAACAAATCACAGTCTGCCAAATAGCACGGGCTCCTCCTCTTCTGTCTCCCTTGGCAACCAGTAGGCACGTATAATACACACTACTTCTCTGTTGATGCTATCAAAGCTTAGCTTACCAAATGCTAATACAGCTGTAGAACTGCTGCCTCCGTTTCATGAGTAGTGTAATGTTGCCATGGTAACTAACCCTGCCTCCTGCTTCCTTCCTCTCCTCCCCCTTCAGTGTGCTGCACCTGCTTGGACATGAGGACTAACCACACCCTCTCTTCCTCCTCCTCCTCCTTCTTCCTCAGTCTCCTCCAGGCACTTGTGTCACATCTTTCCCCTCTGTGACTCTCACTGTCTGCCTCTATCGTCTTCTTCCCACTCTGCCTCCCCGTTCTCTTCTTCCAACACCTCTTCCACAGTTGCTTAGCACTTAGCTGTATATTTACCTTGCCACTAATCTGAAGTGTATTTCACTGTTACGTTCCGCATTTAATTGTTTCTTTTGCTCTGTTTTTTTTTTTTTTCAGCGTGAAGCAGTACTCTGGTCATTTGCTGTAGACCCAGGAGACTCAAAATGAAGCAGACTCAGATTACCCCCCACTCCCCACCCCTACCCCTTTCTGCCCCCTGTCCAACACAGCCCCTTCAGACTATTATTCTGGATTGTGGTTGTCTTTTTTTGAATTTTATTTTTGTATTTTTTAACGAAATGTCCAACATTCCTGTTCATAAAAGAAAATGTAGATGTTCTGCATTTTAAAGAGTGTAGTCCATTAGTTTATCTGATACGCATCTTTTTTTCTAACAATCACACCTATTGAAATATTCTTCAGTCTCCTGACAGACAAAAAATAAACATAACCTTTATTTTTGATGGTTTTGTTTTTTATGACTTGTATGTGTATGTTTGTATCACCGGTTTAACTTCTGGCTGTGTGTGTGGGTGCATGTTGGTGTGTTTTGTTGTCTATACTGGTCCCTTTACACAGTTGTACTCCATTGCCACTCCGTACAACATGCAGAATGTAAACTGCTTTTCTTTTTATATACATCCATTTTTTAAGAGATGTAAGAAATTTTACCCTTCGTGTGGATTTGGCATGTTTAATTTGGGACTCTATTACACACCACATACAGTCTGGTTCATTTGTCAGAATATTCATGTAATAATCATAGTTGTGTAATGAAACTGATTCAATCCTCAAAAAAGAAACAGTAGTTAGAAATTTATGACATTTCATTGGTTTAACAATAATGTTGAACTTATCTATTTTGTCCTTGCAATCTGTTGTGCTCTACACTTGTTTGCTCTCCATGCTGTAGACTTCACATTGTTAAATTGTGAAACTAATAAACATGAAGCCACTTTTTACTGAACTGGTTTGCATTTTAATGGGGTCCAAAGCTGTTGTATTTTATTATTAGGGTTTTTTTGTTTTGTTTTGTTTTAAGTAATATATAACCTCTTATTTAGGCACATATAGTTTAATTCTCATGCCCTTGACCATAGTATTGAAGATCTGGAGTTACCAAATTAAAGTGTGTTAACCTTTGACCTTTCAACTTTAGAATGTTTTATCTAAAATTACACTAATCCCTTGAAATTACCACCTCTGATATATATGATGTACAATTATTTGACATTGAAAGAACAGTAAATTATAAAGATGTAATTTTAATATGCATATGTTATAAGGAGGAAAGCAGTAGGTTTGGTAGTAAAGAGTAACAAAAAAAAAAATTTACCTGAAAGTACTGAACTCTGTACCGGTTACTTTTCTGTTGACCAACTATCACCACTTGCTTAAACGTTGTTAAACTTTTCCATGATTTTCATCAGCCTTTTACATAGTAGTTATTGTATCGAAACAAGATTCCTATTTTTGTGGGCATTTCCCCCGGGGGCGGGGTTACGTCCTACGTCGCTGATGTGTCTGTGGCGGGTTCTTGCGTCGGCGCTGTCACAAGAACTGCATGAACTGCAGAACATCTATACCCCAAAAAGGAAGAAAAACACTAATATATATATATATAAAATTAATTTATTTCTCTTACTTGCTAAATTCTTCATTCACAAGTGTAAGTTCTGTAACACAAAACCAAATTTTATTTACTTTTTGAAGGATGTTGAATATTATTTAAATCTTGGATAAATCTGGAAACAAAAAGGCTATAAAAACCATCAATATTTGTCCTGATATAAACATTGTATAATTATATTATTATATTAGAATTGTATAACCCTTACCCCTGGCAAATTTGTTGATATTTTCCCTTGTTTACATTGACTGTATAATATATACCACACTGAATAAAGATTTGTATTTTTAAAAAAAAAAAAAAAAAGTTAATTTAAAAGAACAGCCCACGCGTCTACATTTCAAATTTGTGCATAAAAGTACCTTCTCGCCGCAAAAAAAAAAAAAAAAAAAAATTGCAGAACATTTTCCGGTTTCCTCTCTTGCTGTCCTCCGATTGGTTGAACATCACAAGACGACTCCCAGAGACAGAATCTGATTGGTCACTGAACGGGAACCAGGTAGTTGAAAATAGTGCAACACGCTGTTATTCTTATATTCCCCTTCACTGGTAAGTTAAGTAAGGAAATGTTAGAATACACTATGAACCTGTGGCTGAGTTTATCTTCTATATATGAAGGCTCATTTGGTTTTCGCTAAGTGTCTGTAAAGCTCGGTGGTGTCAGCAGATTTGTAGTCTTTACGACCTGCACTTTAGACTCTCAGGTTTGCTCTGCTTTGAGGGAAATGATCTGTATCTTAAAATGCTTTTCCAGTTTTTAAATAAAACTTAATGGCGTGATATAACCGGGGTACTGACTGTCGCAGTGCTCTCTTCAGTAAGAAGGAAAAAAAATCTTTTGAACACCCCAGTTAGATGGAAAAAGTGGCTTTTAGAAAAAAGATTTAATTAAGTTTTTTTTTTTTTTTTTTTTTTTTTAATTAAAGGCTTGGTCAGAATGTTCTAGTGGGTAGAGCCTTTGTGTGTGTGCACTCCACTTTCAGTTTTAGAGTGGATACACATGATGAGAGTCAGCCAACCCTTAGAGTAATATAAAAGGACATTTTAGATTGTACTGTTTCTCTCAGAATGGCTCAGTGTGCCATGTAGGTACAGTATGACTTATTGATATAATTTTGTAGTAGCCTGATATGGCATCCCAAAGCTTCAAGGTCAGTGTTAAATGTGGTAATGTGCACCAGTGCAGTACACTCAGCATTAATGCAATTTGATTTTATAATAAATAGTCCTATATCCTCCTTTTGTTTCATTTCTCCTATGGCTTTTTTCTAAACTGAATGATCTAATAAAACTAGGTTATCTTGAAAATGGCACTTCCCAAGAGGTGTGCGTGCATGTGTAATATTGGTGCAGGATGAAAAGGGCACTGGCATTCACATCCCATGGCACCCAACTGTGCATGATTATAGAAACGGCTTCTGACATCTATAATGTCTTTGATTTGAACATAGGTTAGTCCAGACTTGCTTTACACATATAGGTAGGTTTTTAGAAGCCAGAAGACACTGTGGTTTAATACTTAGGTCCATGGATGAATTTTTGGTAGACAATTATTTTATTTGTGTATGTATTCACACATGCTTTCACACACTTGTTTCAGGTGTGCCTCTTCTGTTCTGCATCATGGATTTACCTCTGATTCCCCGCGAGTCGGGTCGGTTTGTAGCAGAGCGAAGTCAGGATGTGTTTGTGGAGGAGGAGGGAGTGCAGAGGGTGGCAGAGATGCTCTACGACCTCAGACACAGTGATGATCTGACTGCCAGTGGATGGAAGAAGGCAAATCCACTGGCCCCAGCGCCCACTTCTGACCAGGGGAGTCTGTCAGCAGCCAGAACCACACAGACATACATTATCGTCACTAATTATGAGCGTTATGGGTACTTTGGATAAGTGTTAGGTTTCACAGAACCATTTCATCAGGATATAAGAATTAACATATACACTATTGCTAAATATATGTACACAGAGACGAAGACCACTGGATTCTGTGGACATGAATAATCTTTGCTTATAAGAGTTAATCAGACTAATTTCTGTGCTCTTGATAGCTGTCCATCATTTGTAACTTCTGCACAGAATGACTAGATGCACAGGGTGTCTATGCTACTTTTTTTAATTTTAAGAAGACAGAAGAATGAGAAATGTAAGAGCATGCTTGAGGAAAGTATGCATCTCAGATGTTTCCCATAGAAAAAGAAAATCGATCTGTCAGTCAGTTATATACAGAAGGGGGCATCAAAATGTGAACTCCACCATGTTTTGCAACAGGGAATGGTTAGTGATATGCATTTTAGGATCCTACTTGAGCTTTTTTTTGGTCAGCCTGCCAAGTATAATTGGCTTGATTGAACCTTTTAAAATAACATGTTCATCAGAACCGAGCACCCCTCCCTACACGGATTTGCCCAAACCACTGTTGGGCTACAGTTAGGTGGGGAATACTAATATTACAATATTTTCTGTAAAATAGAAATGTTCCAATTAAATTTTCTTCTTATGCATGCCTGGTAATAAGTCTTTGTTGCTCTGTATAAGGAAATGACAAACATTGTGCTCAAAAAATATATTGAAGAGAAATTGGAATTGTCACCAACTGGAGTGGTTCATGCTTTGATACTTTTATCCCCACAGATGTGACTGAAAGATCAAATTTCTGTCCAGCAAACACCTGAAATACATACCTTCTTTAATAATATTGCTATTTTTCATCCAGTTGTTTTCTTTACTTGCGATTAAAAAAACTTGAGTGTTTCTTTTTTCTTTATTTTTTTTGGTCAGTATGACAATTTGATCAGTTTGCGATACTTCCTGTTATTAAGTGTAATCAGTCTGGGGTATCTCATTTTAATATGCCTTTTCAAACAGGATCAGGATTATAAAATATGGATGTGTTGACTCGTCTCTCTTTCTCACATGACATCTTTAAACCAATCATGCTTGTTTTTAATGATGAATATGATACACAGGCACGACTTCTATTAATTGAACTATTAGGCCGTTTCTCTGGGCCAAAAATTTAAGGTGTTTTACACTGAGTACAATCATCTATAGCACTGTATTTATTAAGTGGTCAATGGTACCATATGTTTAACATTTCCCATCTGACACTGCTGCATCTGTATCAAAGAAAACTTTTGCAGAATTTTGTCTTCACACTTATTTAAATAAATCTCATAGTACGTGGTAAACTGAACTTGTTATATCCTCAGCATTCACAAGCACCTGTCATGATGAAATCCATCAACATAAACCTTGCTAGAATGTGGTGAAGGCTTTTTAGAATGTTTCTGAGGTCGTTTGCATAGTGTGGCTTTCTCACTACAACATTTACGCAAAGTAGTAGATTTAGTAAGTCTAGTCCTTTTAAGTCTGATTTTTCTTCTGTCTTGATCATTTGTGTGTTTTGACCCTGCAGGCTTTGAACTGGGTGTTTGTGGTCGATACCATGAACTTCTCCTTTTGGCCAGAGAAGGAAACCCAACAGTGTGAGGTGACCTATAAAGGGACGACATACACGGGCTACATGACCCTGTGTGCTGCCATCACCAGGGCCATGGAGGAAGGTGAGAACACGGATCTACTTTAGAATAAAACTAACCCACATGTGAAAGAAGGACACAGGGTGCAGAACTTCTTTTCCCAGTGCAATTTATTAAGCTCAAAGTGGCGATAAAAATAGTCTGAAATTCCAGGTGACAGTGCACAATTGATGATTATGTACAAAAACAAACCAATAAAAGAACTGAACAAAAAAATGAAAAAGAAAAGAGCAAAGTGGTAACAGATGGGCACTGTTAGTATTTAGGCTCCAGCGCAACATACACTCTGCCACTGCTGAGCTCACCTCTAAAGACAACACACATACACAAAAACTGCCTGGAGCTTCTAAGGCCTGGCTTTTATATCCAGAAGCCCCACCTATGGCTGCACCACAACAAAAACTTACTATGTTGGTGTATAAAACCACAATTCATTTAAAAAAAAAAAAGCTGTAATAACACACCCTTTTCAAAATACAAACCAACATACAAATATTCATAATATGTCCTAGTAAGAATGTTTACATCGGCCAAAACCCAAAAGCCTTCCCCATATTATATAGATAGTGCATTATGCCCAGCTATAAAAACAGATAGATTGTGCCACTTCCTTTTTTGGCCCCTGAACCACTGCAGGTAAGTGTATGGACGTGTGCACATGAGATATTGGATGATACTGTATGAATAAATGGATTGGTTGGTGCAATACTGTTAGTGTATGAGCTATTGTGTGCGTGTGTGGCTAAACGTTAATATAAATTATAAATAACAAGTGGTGCCAGGCACAACATACCCCGCCCCCTCGCACATATTTTGCTCATTATAAGTAAATGGGAAGATTTTAAAAATTCATAAAAATTTTAACTTTGACCTAATGTTCCCAAAATGTAATAAGATCCATTCTGCATCACTGGCAGTCTATGAAGTCAATTTGTTTTAAATTCAACCAATAGTTTTGCTGCTGCAGACATGTGAAATTTTGCCCATTATAAGCAAATGGAGGGAAAAAAAATTAAAAAAATGTATAAAAAATTTAAACTTTGACCTACTGTTCCCAAAATGCAGTGACATCTATTCTCAGTCACTGGCAATGTAGAAACCAAATTTGGTATGAATTCAACCAATTGTTTTGCTGCTAGTGTGTTAACAAAGAAACAAACTAAACCAAACCAAAAACGATACCCCTTGCCTTCCCTTTGGGAGGCGGGGTAATAATGATGATGATGATGATAAATACTTTATTGAACCTTGACTGGAAATTCTTGGTTACGACAGCAGAAGAGCTGCACGTAATAGGCAGCCACTCAACCGGCACCAAACAAGATTCCAGGAATTACAGTACAGAATGCAAGCACATATATAAAAAACATACTCAGACAGCATACAATATAGATATAGTACACGTGGTCGCATGATAATAATACAAATCACAAAAAATAAACCCTGTGTCATGCTAACTAACAATACCAATGAGCTGTGCCTCTGAGGCTTTGACATTCTCAGTGGCACTGAAGGGGTTAAATGTAGATATAAAAAATTCTCATTTTCAATAAAAGTGTTAAGCTCAGGCTGCAATTTATACAGTGATTTATTTTTTTTTTTATGGAATAGATTGGTCAATTTCAAACACATCTGATGATCCCCATAGCCAATGTGGCACACAAACCGAGCAAAGAAAACACAAAAACAGTCAGGAGGTGAAAACATGAAAAACGTGTGCATCGAAACTCTAATGTTACAACACATCTCCTCACTTAATTGATCTGTCCTGTTTTTCACCTTTTGTCTCTTGAGAAAACAAATATACTGTATACTCAGGCTCTTTTTGCTGCCTCTTTTCTGTTCTCTGTGCTTTTATTATACACCGCTCTCGCCAATTATTGTCTATGTGCCCTTTTCTGCAACTTATATTGCAGAGAAATTACTCGGAGCTCTGCATGCATCTGTGAATCATTTCTAATTAGTTTGAATGACTCCGGATATGTCTCAATTATGTCTCATATGGAATAGTGCTCTCACTGTGTAGTCGCTGTGGTCTTCATAATTACCAGAGAACCTCTGACAAAATCACAGGTAGCTTTTTACAGAATGAATCTTAAGAATTGATTGTAGGAAGTCAAAAGAAATTATGTCTTGTGGGAATTGGCTACTGTGGGGTTATGTGGCAGTTATAACTATAATTTTATGACTATTTGTGGCTGTTCTCTTTCCTTGTCTCCAGTTATTCCTACTTGAAGTTAAATCCTTATGTTTCCTGTGTACTCCTTCTCTTCTCCTCACTCCACAGGTATACCCATCACCGATCCCAAGTACTTCTCTCAGATGACAGTGGATGAGTTGGGACATGTCCTTCGCTCTGACAATGAAACGCCTATGCCAATGCTTCAGGAGCGTTACCAGGTTTTAGAGTTATTGCC
Source organism: Apogon hyalosoma (assembly GCA_037367295.1). Classification (NCBI taxonomy): domain Eukaryota; kingdom Metazoa; phylum Chordata; class Actinopteri; order Kurtiformes; family Apogonidae; genus Apogon; species Apogon hyalosoma. The sequence goes on from JAPQRP010000030.1 coordinate 28,962,158, forward strand.
TTAATGTCCCTCAGCCATAGTAGAAAGGATGGGATGGTTCTTTAATACCACAGGTCTGTTTTAAACCGTTTTTGAGAGGGGTCATCAGCGACCCCCCTGTGGTCAAACATAAGGCTATATAGCAGTGGTCTCCAACCTTTTTTGCTCCAGGGACCAGTTTTATGTATGAAAATGTTTCCGCGGACCGGTTAGAGGCGC
>JAPQRP010000030.1:28983218-29008776 GCA_037367295.1 Apogon hyalosoma
TTTAGTAATTAGATTTGAGCCCAAGTGATTCTGTTTTTGCCTTTTAGAATAGCACAAACACATCCTCACCAAAATCAAGAGGAGGTAAAGAAGGTGGAGGGAAGAAGGAGAAGAAGAAGAGCCAGCAGGCAAAAGACAAAAAGACGGTTTCTCTACAGGATTTCCAGGCAGAAGGCAGTGTAGGTGAGCAAAATATGTGTAAACTGGAACCAAACACACTTTGTGTCCATAACATGTAACTACACACTGTCTTTCAGAATAATAAAGCATACACACAAATATATATTTTTCTGACATAAACTGAAATTATTTAAGTGTTGGTGTATTTTGTCTTCTTAGATTTGAATAAGAAACAAGACAAAGAGGTGAGAACTGTGTTAAGGTTATGTTTTAACACTTGTTATGATGATAAAATTGACTTTACTCGTCAAATTAGATTACGGAAATACCTAGCATTAATATCTGTTAACAAATAAAAAAAAAAATAAAATTTTATTTGGCTTTAAATGTCATATATGTTGTGGCACATCCTACTCAGGAAGCCCGAACGGCTAACCCAGCTTTAGGAATCAGGCAAGAGGAGCGTTTTTTTAATAAACTGGAAGATGACGTAAATCGGATCATCCAACGGGAAAAAAGACGAGAGCAGTACTCGAACAGCCAAGGACAAGAAGTCAACACCTCCACGGAACATGAACCGGTGAGTCTGATTCACAGGGCCTGCGCGTCTCTAAAGTTTACCCATGAGTGTTTCTCAGTTCTAATAATTTTTGACACTCTGTAGTTAGTGTTTAATTTTTAATATCATCTGCCATTGTCTTTTGTATTCTTCTTCACCATCCATCACCTTAGGATCCCAGAGCAGAGCAGCTCAAATATGAACTGGAGAAGAAAGACCAGGAAATTGATAAACTAAAGAAAACCATCTCACAGTGGGAGGTCAGCAGTGTCTACCAGTTTAGAATGCTTAAGTTTTAGTGGAAAATTCTAATCATTTGTCAGATTTTGGAGAAGGATCTCATTTTAAGTGGCACTGAATCCTGTTTCCTATAGTTTGTCATCTAACAGTCTTAGATGCACAGTAAAAACTGAAGATCTACACTTAAACAATACCTAACTTAAGATCATCTATAGCCCTTTCATTGCCACACATATGTTGTGTCAAATTAAACCCTAGTTCTTCTTTCTGCTCTTAAACTCTGCAGGTGAAATACAAAGAGGTAAAAGCGAGGAATGCCCAGCTCCTTAAAATGCTCCAACAGGGGGAAAGTGAGTCGAACGTAGCAAAGACAACAACTGTTCTGTGTAATGATGATGTCTTATGATGTGTCTGAGGATTCCTGTCATTTCTAATGTCCCCCTTTCAGTGAAAGATAAAGCAGAGATCCTTCTACAAGTAGAAGAGCTGCTACATATAAAAGAAGAACTGTCAGCACAAGTGAGTTGGAGTGAGGAAGAGATTGTGTTACAGTGAAATTAGTGCATTTTTATTAATTTGAGTGGCATGTTGTTTCTTTAGGTCACATTATTACATGCTGCTCTTGAACAGGAGAGGTCCAAAGTCAAAGGCCTCCAACTGGAACAGCCAAAACATCAGGTGAGAATACATACTAGTAATTACAAATTAGTACTAGTGTTTATTAATGTAATGGCAGTGTAAGCAGGACTGTAGTGTGGAATAATTGAGTGAATTTCCTCCTGGGGATCAATTAAGTTCATCAATATCTGTATCTGTAGAGGAAAGTAAGTACTGAAGAAAAACTATAAGACACCAAGCACTGAAAGAAGTGCAGCGCAGCACTGTCACTGTAGTTACCAGAGCTCAGGGAGAAAGGAAGCAGTTTGAGTTCAGAGCTTCATTTATCATTTATGGTCTTTTGTTGAATGGGATATCAGCTTTTCTTTTTTGTTACAATATAATCTGAGGTTTTTATGTTTTCTGTGTTGCTATTTTTTTACGCTAATATTTTCATTTACAGAGGTGCGTAAGTCACAGGCTACAGTGAACATATTTTTCTCCATTTAACTACTTTTTATTTGTTTTTTCTTATTAACAGGGAAGCAAGAAAGGAAGAAAGGGCTCTGAGATGGATCTATGAAGGTTTCAAAAGGAAAATACTTGAACAAAATTAAAAAAAATTAATGAACAAATGAAGAAAATCACTACTGATGATTATCAGGGTTCTCTTTACTTTGTTTTCGTTTTGTTATATTTTCTCAGTATCTCTGTTAGAAAGAAATGCATGTGTCCCCAAACGTACAAATGTAGAAGGCAATAAATCCACTCCAGATGTTGCAGGATGTATTAAACATCCCAAAGTCAAAAGCTTTTGAGAATGACTAACCGTTTTACTTGGGGCAACATGACCTTGAATAATGTATTATGTTATATTTTTGCTAATGTTCCCAAATATAACACAATTGAGAAGATAATTTGGCGCCTGTGGGTGCCATCTGCAGGCACATGAATGCCAGTACATCTACTGTTCAAGGCTGAGGCTGTTTTTTTTTTTTTCTTTTTTTTCTTTTTTGTGTGTATGTGTGGGTTTAAATGCCAAAATGACAGAAGCGAAATGTATGGTTTTGATTGTTTTTCTTTCTCACTGTTAAGTAAATAAACTACTTTTTCAGTGAAAATCGGATTTTCTTTACTGATTTGCTTTGATGATGTGATAAAATACTTTCCAACTGAATTCTGTTGCATGTAACTAAGGGAGGTATGAACTGTTCTATACAGGATGCTGTGTTTTCTAAAAGTATCCCATAATAAAACTCAATGTCTAGTTCATCACCATTTCAAAATTAAGAGCAGTGATGAGGCATTTTGGACCAAGTCTAAGTTGTGATTCCCTGACTGTCTTACAGCCCAGTAAGATATCAAGTTGATGTGATGATCTTTAGTTTCTCCTAGTGTTCTATTTAGATTTTTTTTTAACCTAATACTTTCTTGTTCTTGTTTCAACTCATGGTGTATTTTTTTTTTAATGTCCGTTACAACGTATTTAACAAATAACTAAAACTACTTATTATGCCATTGTTTTGTTCTTATTTTACTTGTTCTGTATGGGGTCCCTGAACTAGACATGAGTTTGACATCCATGGCTTAAATGTGGACTGTTAGATTTTGTGGTGAATGTGTCTTTAAGATGACTCCAGTTCTGCTGTTAAGCTTGAAATAATTAAAATACATTGAAATATCTGCAATATAAGTGAAATCAGCGGAGGAAACAAAAGCGCAAAATCTGTACGTGAGACAAAAGTGTAGTGTTTAATTTATTGTATTTTATTGGATTTACTTCCACGTCCTGCACAGTCGCAGCTGACTCCGTCCACACACACAACTTTCTGCAGAGTCATCGGGACAGACGCGCTCCGTGGACCGTGCACCTTCTCCTCGGGTCTGCTCAGCATCTTCCCCACGGACAGGACCGACATGTCATCCACGGGGAGACGTGACCGGAGAGCGTCTGGTGAACCTCAGAGGTCGGAAAGGATCCACGTTAGTATTAAAAGTGTGACGGGGAGCCGAGACGTGATGGTTAGAGGAGACTGCACCGCCGGACAGGTCAGGAGACGGACTCCTGCAGCTGAAAGAATGCACCTGCTCCACTTACATATGTCCCAACAGAAAACCTAAGTACGTTTTTGTTTTTCTTTTCTGTGCGCACAGTTGAAACGGGGTCTTGCAGAACGCATGGGAGACCCTGCACAGCGGCTGGAGCTGATCCACTCAGGCCGGGTCCTCGGAGATCCAGAGCTCCTGGGTTCACTTAGAGCCAAGGACGGATCAGTCCACCTGTGCATGGTCCAGAGGTACTCACACTCTCACCTGGACACACAGATTATTTGCACATGTCTTAAGTTAGAATAAATAGAAAATAATGGTACATTATCATGACCAAAGACAGGTATGTTAGTGTGTCCTTGACTTGGACCCCAGGGCCCAGGGCCCACTGCTAGGATGGCGATGTAGAGAATGAATGTTCCCTTTGGAGACTACATTAATAATAATAATAATAATAATATATATATATATTTTTTATTAATGTCCAGCTCTCAGCAGTGGTTGTTCTTAAACAGTTTCATAAATAATGTAAGTAAACTTCCATTTTCAGTTTTTAAAGGTAACCCTTGTAACAAAGGTATACATTATTATTATTATTATTATTATTATTAGTAGTAGTAGTAGTAGTAGTTGCCGTTGTGATAGTAGTATTAGTAGTAGGCTATTTATTTATTTATTTTTATTTATTTATCCAGGAAGTCCCATTGAGATCAGAAATCTCTTTTGCAAGGCAAACCTAAGTCAACACTCACAAGATACACAAATAAACAATAAAACAGAGGAACAGCTATTCAAGCATAATAGTGTCGCTAGAAAAACAACATTCCTTTTTTACTGCATTCCTTATGTCCTTATATCCTTTGTATTCATAGTATTATTGGTATTAGTATGAGTATCAGGTCAGTATTGGTATTACATCAAACCTTTATACTCACTATGGACAAAAATATCAGTCCTTCCTATTCCCATTGATTTAAAATATTATCGTGATTAAAATGTTCATGTCCGTTACTGTAAATAGTTATCACCGCAAATATCAAATCAATATTTCTTTCAAGTTACAAGTGATCAGAAATTCAGAAATCCAGAGGTACAACATATATTAACAAATAAAGTAAAAGACAACCAGATCTTTATAAGCACATTTATCATATAAACACATCAGCCATCAACATAAATGAAAATGTTTGCTGCAATGATATTTATTGCTGTATATTTTCATAGTATGACGTTGGTCCAAATCATTTTGTATCCCATTATCCTGTTAGCAATGAAACACCTGAAGTCAATGTGTTTACTTTCTGACAGCACTAAAACTTTAGATTTACTTTACTGTCTTGTGTCATTTTCAGCTCTGGTCATGATGTCCCAGTGACTGATAAAGCTTCAGAAAAGGCTCAGTTTCAGCTTCCAGCCGTTCTTGACCCTAACTCAGAAAACCTACTGCCACCACCCACCTCTCCCCTCTTCCTGGGTAAGATCAGAAGAATACAGGAACACCTTTTACATCCTATTATTGCCATCATACTCTGCCTAGCCAAAAAAAAAAAAAAAGTCATACATACAATATTTCACTGCACCACCTTTGGTTTTGATTATAGGACACATTCACTGGATTTAACTAAACAGATAGTTCCGTTCCTTCCATGGGTAAGTACTGCAGTGGTTAATAATGTTTCAGCTGGAACAGGTTATTTAACTCTCACTGCAGTAAGTAGCCTCATGTCTCTAACGTCAAACAGACTGGATAATGCCAGGATTGATCAGGGTCATCAGGCTTATGACAGAATGGTTCAGGGAGAATGAGACTTCATTTACACACATGGATTAGCCTCCATTAAGTCCAGACTCTAATTTAGGATGTGATGAAGACTTGATGCAGTGGTCCGATTCTCCATTATCAGTTATTAAAAATTAATGTAACTATGGATGGAAAAAATATTATGAACCTTATTGTGACACTACATAAGCATTATGTGGCAAAAAAAGATGTGACAGTGAATGTGTCCTGTGATCAAAAACAAAGGTGGTGCAGTCAAATATTGCATGTGTAACTTTTTTTTTTGGCCAGGCAGCGTATTTGCATCTCATACTGTATATCAGGGGTGACAAACATATGACCCAGAAGCCAAAACCAGCCTGCCAAAAGTTAAAATCTGGCCCACAGGATGAATTTGTGAAGTGCAACAGTCACGTGGTGACATATAATCCACTGAAGAGGGAAGTATTTCTCTTAGTTCTTTCTTTTTTTTTTTTTTTTGAATATGTGACATTTAAATTCACATACACCCAGTTCTCTCCTATTTCTTCCCTCCTATTTTTCCCCTTTTAAAGGACCAACTCCTTTTGGCTCTTTTTGCTCTTTGTTTTTTGCTTTTGCTTTTTCCCTGTCTGTCTGACAGTGTGTGTGACCTGCAGCAGCTGTGGGGTACTAGAAGGGAAGTTTACTTAATCCTATCAGTTATACTCATCTGAATAATAAATACATGTATTGAACTTAATCTCTTGTCCTTAGAAGGTTATTTTGGCCACGACAGTCACACAGATGTTAGTAGTCAAGGGTGTTAAAGTCATTTCAGATACAAACTCCAAAATGTGAACATAATGCCTGTTATATGTTATATGTTTTGTGTCTGTGTAGATCCACTGCAATCTGTAATGCACAAGTTGAGGCATAGTATTGTTAAATTAATACTTATTTTTCTTAAATGAATTTTTTTCAGGTTATTCACATTGCTTTATGAAAGGATAGTAAATGTCCAGTTTTGTAATTTAATTAATTTTTTTTGCAATAAAGCCAAGAGAAAATTTCTCATTATTTAAAAGCTATTAAGCCATTACTTTACTGGTCCAGTCTAGTCCAGTTCAAATTGGACTGTGTGTGACCCTTGAGCTAAAATGAGTTTGACACCCCTGCTGTGTATGTTCCAGTTAGTTCCTGGTCATCCACTGCTGCTGAATGAATAACATCCACCCTCAGCCCTCTGGTCCTTTGCATATCTTTACTCTTTTGATCTCATCTTGTTTCCATAGTGGAGGGTCTGGATGGCCTCGGCCTAACAAACAGTGGGCCTGGCTTCTTCCCTGCACTGCAGCGCCAGATGGAGAAACAGCTGCTGGCTGACCCAGGGATGATGCGCCGTATCCTGGGCAGCCCTTTAGTGCAGAGCACCCTCTCTGCCTCCAGCCCACAGCTCACCAGGCAGCTCATATTTTCTAATCGTCAAACTCAGCAGCTGCTCCAGACAAACCCAGAGGTGGGGGATATACTCAACAACACGGATATCATTACACAGGTGGGTGAAGGATGAGCTGAAAATGAGTATGAGCACTTCAAAGATGCATATCATTTGTAAACAAAAACAAAACAAAACTACTACAGATATATAAACTCTTCTATGAGATAAATTAGTTTTAGACAATAATGCATTTGTTTTAATGGGTTTTTGATCTGGATTAACTAAGACAGACACATTTCAGTGGCAGTTGTTCCTTTTTTATTCTTCCTCTCTTTTATGTCTTATGTTCTTGTCCTTCATATCCAGGTGCTAGAGCTGATCAGGAACCCTGACATGATAGAAGAAGTTCTGGATAGTGAAGACACTGAGTTTGACAATTTACAGCCCACGAAGGACAAGCCTGAGTCCTTCAGCAGGGATTCTGATTGTCCTCAGAGGACGGACACGAACACACAAGAAAACGTGCTCAAACTATTAGAGCTTAAAGGTGGTAATGGTTCTTCAAAATTTCCTCAGTTTGTTGTCTCTTAAGTCTTTTTACCTCTCTGCTATAGAGTCAGATGGGGACGTCACAGCTCACATCATCTGGAAATCAAGAGCTATTTGCTAAACAGTCAACTGGGACCCTCCCCAGTCAGTCCACAGACCCCCTCAGAGAATTAACTGCCTCACCCATGGTTGATAAAAACCCTCAGGGCACTATTTCTGCAGGTAAGGAAATAAGATAACCACTAAATTTAGCCATGCACTAATCAAGCTTATTACGTTGCCTTAAAGAGATACAGCAAAACCCTGCATGTGGTGTAACGCCTTTTCACATGGGACATGGTGATTTGGAAATTAACCCCCTAGTCTGTGTTTGATGAAGCCCATTCACTACGATGACCAGTTTTGATTTCCAGCACAGAGGACACCTCGCTCTGCCTCAAGATACTTAAATGATATTCAGCGTTTACTCAAAGATGCCTTAGAACTTTAATATATTTAAAGTAGGCCTCCTCTGTGTAGATAGAAAATATGGGTATACAACAAAATAACTCCCCCCAGATGCGCCAGATATGTCTGGGCAAAATTAGACGTTTAGTCTAGGGCTGGACATATTGATCTAAATATCAATAGTACTGATACCAAGGTGAGTATCGGTATCAGATCGATACTAGCATGATGAGATCGATACTTTTGTTTCAGTTTGTCTTCTATATGTCCAGCAAATTACTTGAATTTCCTCACAGAGTTCATGTGAGCTCAGCTTCTCTCCCAGTCTATCTGTCTTTGAAAACAGTGCACCTCTCTCTCTCTCTCTCTCTCTCTCTCTCTCACACACACACACTCTCTCTCTCTCTCTCTTTCTCTCTCTCTCTCTCTCTCTCTCTCTCTCTCTCTCTCTCTCTCTCTCTCTCTCTCTCTCTCTCTCTCTCTCTCTCTGCTGCTCCCTCAGGCACACTTGATCCTGTGTTTTATCATAATCATAATCAAAATCAACTAAAGAGAAAATCACAAAATTATTCAACGATCATGACATTTCAAGTAAAAAGTGTTGGTATCGGTGATACTAGCCCTGTATTTAGTTGGTATCAGATCAATACCAAAATTCCCAGTATCGCCTCAACCTTACTTTAGTCACCATTCACACAGTTACTGACATTGTTCCTCTGTTCTGATGTCCAGGGCAGATTCACCACTTATAGATAACTGTTTAAAGATAGAAAAATCTTCCTGACTGTATTCTGTCATGCTTTCCCTCTATCTCATCATATTTTCAGCTCCTTTTCTGAAAGATTTATGTTTCTTTCATTGAACATCCTTGCTATATTGTAACATAATATAGCGAGGATGAATTTCCACCCAGACCACTTTTAGAATCTGATTTATAATCAGCAGTGCAGCCAGGAAATAGACTAAATACATCTGTAGAGGAAACAAAAGCATTGCACCAGATTACAGAGATGATGATTCACACAGGACTAATATTATCACAGGACCTCTGTATTTGTGGTTAGGGTAGGTCATTTGTTGTGGATTTTTTTTACTTTAGTATTACAGACATGGTAGGTTTGCAAGGAATTAATGCCACAGATGACCTCTGTAGTTATTACCACTAGTGACACCAGACCAGTACAGACAGAGTTTAAGAATGAGTTCAGACCAAACCAGGGCATCTTGAAACCAGTTTAGGAAAACCATGTCTTACTCAGGTTACATTAACCCATAAAGACCCAGAGCTACTTTTGGCTCAGTTCCCAAATTAATTTTTTTCTCCAATTAACCTTTCTAACCATTTATTATAATATTATTTTTTGTGTTTTTTGAGTGAACATTAGGTATTTTCCTGTATTAAATTCACTGATCATGTAGACGTTCATAAAAGCTCAGATTAAATGTGAGGGTTATTATATCACTAACAGAAAACTGAAGAAAAAGTGACTTTTTCAGCTGTCAATAACTAAATGTAAAAACAAGCATTTCCATCCACTGTCATTGATCCAGCTCCATGGGTTTTACTGGTGAAACAATGTTGTAGAAGATGACAGTGTTTCCACATTCACTACAGAGCCTCTGAACGTCCAAATGGGTCATATCTGATGATCATGAAAAGATGACAAACTGTGTTTTACACCAATTATTTACATGTATTGATAGGATTAATGGATCAACAGGTATTAAACAGTTTAGATCAGCAGATGCTTTGTTTATTTGCCAGTGGCTGTTTGGGTCTTCATGGGTTAAGTGAAAAGTGAGCAAAGGAAATTTGTTTTTAGATTGCATTTTGATAGTAAAGTTGAAATGTCACGAATTAAGTCATACTTTTAGTCACTCATTGCTGCCAGGCATCAGAAACAGTAAACACCAGGAGGAGATTTCACTTCTTTATTTCCATGATAAAGTCAAAATAGTATTAAAACTTCATTCTTCACATTGTGACTTCTATCTGAAAATGCAAACTTGCAAAAATGCAAAATGTTCTCCTCTATTTTACGATACTATACCATATGATACAATATGATATGATACGATGCGATACGCTTTATTGTCCCTTTTGGGAAATTTGTCTTGGACTCCAAGAGCTGCACAGGTGACGCTGCCAATTAATAACACAGAAGTATTAGACTAGAACAAAGATGCAGTCTCGTAACCCACTCATATTGCACAAGACTCTCATAGATAGTTAAAAGAAACATGCTATCAATAAATAACAATGACAAAGAATAAAATACAGCAAGATAAGATAAAAGATAACATCAATACGTTAATTTATGTTTTTTTTTCTGACACTAGTACCAAAACTCAAATTAATTCACAACATTTTAACTTGAAATGTTAAATCCTAAAAATCTGTGCCCCTCATCCAAATTTCTCAACTTTCACCATTTCTGAATGTCTGACTGCCTAAAACCCGTGAAAATTTCTCCTGGGTCTTCTTCATGTTTCATCAGCGTGCTCCTGTCTCTTGCCTCAGGCATGCAGTCCCTGCTGGAGCAGATCACAGCCAGTCCAGGTCTGATGGAGAGCCTTCTGTCTGGGCCATATGTCAGCAGTCTCCTTAATTGCCTCAGCCAGAATCCTGAGCTGGCTGCACAGGTGATGCACAGAATATATAGCAGGAAATCACATGTCTTATTTTCACTTAGCAGCTGCCTATCATTTATATATTCATATTTCCGTATAAGCTGTAGGCAGTGTTATTTTTTTAGATTCCAGGCTGCTTGAAAATCATGTGATTGGCTGTGCAATCACGCTGAAAACCTCCATCCCACTTGTTGTCAGCATCTCCCTATAATTTCTCCCACAAACTGGATGGTCTCACATTATATTCTGCTTCCGTTATGCTGTTTCAGATGCTGCTGAGTCATCCCTTGTTCTCAGGAAATCCTCAGCTGCAGCAGCAGATGAGACAGCAGCTCCCTCTCTTCCTTCAACAGGTTAGTTTATCCTCTTTGCACATTTTCTGTCAACAGATACCTGTTTCCCATCATATCATCTATGCATTTTATCTGTGAACTAACAATGGGTCAAGATGTTTGCTTTACTTCACCTGAAGTTTTTGTGTTTACAGAAATGTACACAAAAATAAAAACCTTACGCTATTGCACAGGGTTTTTATATTTAACTCATAAAGACCCAAACATCCACCATCAACCAAAATCATTCACTGATATAAACTGTTTAATACCTGTTGATCCACTATTCCTATCAATACATGTAAATAATTGGTGTAAAATACAGTTTGTCATCTTTTCATGGTCATCAGATATGACCCATTTGGACTTTCAGAGACTTCGTAGTGAACGTGGAAACACCGTCATCTTCTACAACATTGATTCACCAGTAAAACCCATGGAATTGGATCAGTGACAGTGAATGGAGACACTGGGTTTATTTCAGTTTATGATAGATTTTGCAGATTCAGTTTCCTCTGTTAGTGATATAATAACCCTCAACTTCAATCTAATCTGTGATGACCAGTACATTAAATATAGGAAAATACCAAAATTTCACTTCTAAATGCAAAATACAGAGCATAATATTAGAGTAAAGGTTAAAAATAAAGAAAAATTCATTTAGGAACTGCCACAAAAGAAGCACTGGGTCTTTACGGGTTAATGTGTGAATCCTAAACATTAAGTAATAACTGTATAGATGCAGAGTCCAGAGCTGCTCTCAGCCATGTTTAACCCCAAAGCCATGGAGGCTCTGCTGCAGATCCAACAGGGTCTCCAGACTCTGGCTGCCGAGGCTCCGGCCCTCATTCCTGCGTGAGTGAAAACAGATTATACATTTAAACCAGAAGATCCTTTTGACCAGAGGGGATATTTGCTGATATTTGTTCATGAGATACCACCATATGTGTGTCTTGCAGAGCCGAACTTGGAAACATTGGAGCAAATGTAAATGCTGCATCTGATACTGTATTTAACAACCAATCACAAAGTGGTCCTCAGGTTGCTACGGTGACAGAGCAGCAGCAACACTTCGTACAACAGATGCTACAAGCATTGGCCAATCATGAGGTAACTCAGAGTAATAACCTTGGCATCTGCTTCTATGAGTGATTTAAAAAGTAGCTGAAGATGGAATATTACTGTGAAAGGAGATTCTAGAAGGAACACGAAACCCATTTATTTCACTGTAAAAAGTTGCATTTGTGTGACGTTTCTTCTTCTTTTTGATCCTGTTGTCATAATTATTACTGATGAAATAACTCTTCACATTCTGTCAGATCGATCCGGAGGAGACTGACTTCCAGGAGGAGTTGGAGCAGTTGAGCTCTATGGGTTTTGGAAATAGATAGAGGAACCATCAGCCGCTCATCAGCACTGGAGGAGACATTAACACTGCTATAAACTCTATCAGCTCACTCTGTCAGACAACCGTTAATATTTGCACACATTACTCTCTGCACAAGTACTGGCATACAACGCTCATACACACTAAAACTACTGGCTGATTTCATTTCTCATCTATCTGCTGTAGTTAATCATTTTCACTTCTCATAAAATGTTGATATGGAAGTAGAAACAGAGACTCACTGACATGCATAGGTTAAAACAGATACTTAAATCCTCTCACACACTACATTACAGCATGTATACCTACTCAGAGGCAAGTCATGTATTATGTATCTGTGCGCAGCCACACAAAAAGCTCAGGCTTCTTTTCACATGATGAAAATCTACAGAAGGCTTTTAACACCCAGACACAGTCAGATGTCCTGGAAGAGCGCAGGGAATTCACACTCTCAATGTCAGCCAACACACTTAAGTGTAATCACAGTCTGTTGTGCAGCATTCCCACTCTCTCCTGCTGCTTTTGTGTCTGGTCCACAACAGACTGTCAGGATGAACTAAGAACCAAGAAAGATGTTTTAACAGAGAGGATGAATTGGTCTTCACAACTATCCGTCCATTAGAGCCTAAGCCATAAAGCTTCAACATTAACTATTACTGTTTTGCAATAGGATCGACACAACTGGTTTTAAAGGGTAGATTAAACAAGATCATGACTGTCACATTGAATCATGTTACCTGTTGGTCCAAATAAAAACAGAGAAACAAACTGTTCTACTATGTCTTGATTGGTTTATATTACATTCACATCACTTTTTTTTTTTTTTTTTTAAACAAACACTCTTTTATTCCAAAAGCAATACTTAAATGCTCACTATTATGAATAACAACAAGTGTTCTGTGGTACCTGACCTATACTAGTTTCATTTTTCTAAAGTATTTCTATAGTATCAGTCAGAATCCTGTGTCAAACATCGTCTGATTCAACAGTACCTCAATTTCATCCAGTCCAATTAAAATCACAGTTTTCAACAATAACAATAATATTGTCAAAGTGTGGTATTTTTTACTCTGTAATTCAGGCAAAACCTTTAGCAACTTTTATTTCTTATTTAGAAAATGGAACGTGTATGTTCCAAACTGCCAAATAAATATCTCTGCTCCAATTAGCTACTGAGCCATTACTTGGTTCAAAGTGGGAATGAATCAGTGGTGCGGGATGTTATGTAATGTCACTGAAAAGATAAGGAACTCCACTCTACTTTGTTAAAGCTTATGAGTGAATTAGTGGATCAAACATTATTGTACATTTGCATTATTGTACATTTTTGGCAAATAGACATTAAAGACACAGATGATGGTGTCACTTTTAGAAGTATTAGTTAGACTAAATAAATAGTCAATATGTAGTACTTTCATTAAACACTAGAGGGCAGTGAGACTTTATGCAATACATCTGTAGTGACATTAGTTATTACTTTGTTTACTTGGAAATATGCTGGCACCACATAGTTCATTAATAAAATAGTTTATATATCATCAGTGGTTGATTGTTATGATTATATTCTTTGTTATTCATTTATTTTTTTTGTCAACTGTGTAAAATTAGGAGCCTGCCCTGTACCTCCTTGCAAAACTGTTACATAATTTATTTTTTGACACTACACAAGTACAAATGTGGTCATGTTAAGCGAAAGTACATACAACGATGTCTTGTGTGTGTGTGTGTGTGTGTGTGTAGCCTATTTTCCATTCCTGCATTTGTGTCGTCACACACACCAAGTGGATTAAACTGACACATAAGACGCAAACTCTGTCATCAGATGTGTGTGTGTGTGTGTGTGTGTGTGTGTGTGTGTGTGTGTGTGTGTGTGTGTGTGTGTGTGTGTGTGTGATACACTTGACAACATGTATGCATGTTTGTCTGTTGCTGCTGCTCTGTGGGGGTTTTAATCTCCAGCGGTATGTGTGTGTGTGCGCGCGCCACTTTGTCTGGATGTGTGAGATATGAGAGTAGCCAAAGGGTTTTTTTCTGGATTAGAAGCTCCTAAAATATTCGGGTTGAGGTTTGAAGATGAGTCACGCCACCAAAACAGCTCTACAGTGCTGAGTGCTGAATGGAAGTGTGTGTGTGTTGCAGTGTGAGGGGCTGTGGTCATGGTCACCTGCAGGTTTGTGTGTGTGAGTGATGTCTTAGAGTCTTAAACAAACACTTAAGATGAGGAGATAAGAATACAAAAGCCTTGACCTGATGTGAACTTGAGTCAGGAACGTTAAACCTGTCTCAAAACAGTGTGTGACGCCAAGGTGTTTCCCACAAATCCACTTAGTCCTTTCATTTTCTCATATTCAGTGTAAAGATTGTAGCTGAGATTTGTTGGTGACTGTGGCTCTTGAAGGCACTAAATGATACGGCACATGACTTTTGTAATACTTTTGTGTTTAGTGAATTGTGAGGAATTTTAAAATGTATTTGAATGCTAAAAGAAAAGCGCATCAATTATTGGTGGTGACGGAGTGATATTTTGCAACAATTTGATAATTCATCAATACCTGAAATCTACAAATTTCATGGGTTATTTCCAGTCATCCAGCAGTTTGGAGATGCTGCTGCAAGTTTGTCAGATTTTTGTTTCTTTGAAAAACAACTAGACGCACCATGTGTTTCATCATAAACTACAGGACTGTGTCAAAAGTCTTTGGCCACCCTTAGCTATGATGTTTTTACACAGTTATAATGAGCATAATATCTATTTCTGACTGTTTATTAAAATACAAAAAAAAAAAATAGAGTGGAATATCGCACACAGCATTAAAACTACCAAAAAATAGAACTTCTTGCCTTCTACAGGAAACAGTATTTAGCATGTTCTGTGTTCCCATCGCCAAAAGTATCCAAAACAATAAACGACTTTGGACGTGTGTTGAATGAAACCTGGTGAAAAACACAAAATTAGTTCAGTAAAGCCTCATAATGTCTGTGCAGGAGTTCAAGACATGTTACGTATACTGTAAAGGAAGGTCACACTAAATACTGGAACTTCAGTCAGGTTTTTTCCTGAAATTCTTGTTAATACTGTTCTATATTTCAATTGTATCTTGCTACAGAGACTGATAAATGTATGGAAGAGGATTAGGGCCACTGGAATGAAAAAAATTTAAAATTAAGGCCCAATATATATTGTTTTTTTTCCCCCCATTATTATTCTGAGATTAAAGTCAGAATTCTGACTTTTTTCTCAGATTGATAATAAAAAATATATATTGGACCTTGATTTTTTTCCCCCCAGTGGCCCTAATCCTCTTCGTGTTCAGACATTATAAAATATCATTCTACTCTTACTACAACAACAAACCAACTTGTGGCCTAAAACTTTAGCTCTGTACTATATGTCAGTGATGCAGTAAAATGATAATAAAATGAGTCCTTTGTACCACTCAGCACTTTACTGGATAGAAAAAAACATGTCCAGATTCTCTGAGATACAAAAGGATTTTATACATTGTGACAGTAGTCTATTAATGAACCCATTCACATTTTTCAGTAAAAACAAGAAAAAAAGTACGTTCATGCGCCTGTGCAAATGCAAATCCAACTTCTTGTGTTACATGTCAGTTATTGTCAGACATAAACAGGTCTGCTCATTTTGCAGTCACTGTGCTGTCATTTCTTTTACACATTGTCTTTTTTCTAATAATGCCGTCGTTATTAATAAAAATATAATCAGTGCATTTTACTTCCATCATTGTTGTTTAGTGACTTAAATACCAAGACACATTTTGTTTTTGAGAGCCATCCCAGTGTTATTTTTATGTACAGTTTACAAAAACAAACAGTACTGATATGTTTTGGTTTTTTACCCCACCCCCCAAAGGGGAGGGAAGGGGTATTGTTTTTGTTTATCACTCTAGCAGCAAAACTATTGGTTGAATTCATACCAAACTGGGTTTATAGATTGCCAGTGACCCAGAAGAGATCTGATTACATTTTTGGAAAAGTAAGTCAAAGTTCAGATTTTTTTATGAATTACATTTTTTTCCCCTTATTTACTTAAAATGGGCAAAATTTCAAATGTCTGTAGCAGCAAAACTATTGACTGAATTCAATCCAAATTGGGTTTATAGATTGCCAGTGACCCAGAATAGATCTGATTACATTTTGGGAAAAGTAGGTCAAAGTTCAGATTTTTTATGAATTTTTAAAATCTTTTTTCTTTTTTCTTTTGTTTCAAACCTGGCGCATAGATAGAGGCAACTGATATGCTGACATCAGCACAAGCATAAACATGATGACATCAGCTGGACTGAAGCCAAAATAAGCCACAATACATGCGTCGGGCGGGTTTTGTTGTGCCTGGCACCACTTGTTTTATTTTATCTGTGTTCCTGTTAGAGGCAGATATGTTAATAATCAAAAGGCTGCTGTTTTTGGTCACTATAGAGATAAACCTGCCAGTAGGTCTACAGCTCCAAAGTTGGGCATATTTGGAGCAATATTGAAAAAAGTATGTAAAGTTCACATTCATTGTCAATATAGCCGCAGATGTATTGTCAAAATAACTATTGCAATGACTTTTTGTTTGAAGAAAAATTGACACCATAATACAGACATGTGCAAACAATGAGCTTTGTGCTTTATTTGGTGAGTAATGTGGATACATGGCATTGGTTCATTGATGGTTTTGGTAGCTGTAAGTGTGTTCTGGTATGACTTCCCCTTCCTGTCAAGAGCTTGGAATATCAACACTACATAGAATCCCTTTTAAAATATAAACTTTAGTTTTTTGGTTATTGTTGTTTGTCACAGTCTGTTCGCTGTACCCTTAAGGCTGATGAGATGCTTTTCGACCTCTGCAGCCATGTCTGTGATGCTCATCCTAATGTCCAGCAGCAGCATGTTCTCGTCATCTGAGGGAGGTTCTAGATCTTCAAACTGGGAACGCAGCAGGTTCTCTTTCATATAGTGTCCTCTCCGGGCCACCATCCTTTGGTGAATGAGATTATAGTCACCGTGCATGAACAGAAAAAAGACATCAGGAATGGTGGGAGGTAGGAGGTGGTGCTCGGGATCCACAAATGAACAGAGGGCTTTTGATCCATGAAGCAGGATCTGTCTATAAAGGCGTTTCAAGGCTGAGCACACCACGAGAGCATCAGAGCCTGAACTCCTTTCACTGTAAAAGGAGAAAACATACACAGAAACACACACATAAATATATAATGAGGGAAGACGGGGAACTTCAAGCAATAACTATCAAAATGTCCTATTTGTTGTGTTCTGATTTACCTCATAAACTTTAAAAATATTCACAAGTAAACTTTAAGACACCAAACTGAATTCTGGTCATGAACAGCTAAAGAGTACAAAAAGGAGATAAGAAAAGAATGATGATTGGATGATGAGAACATTTTTATGGAAGAGTTTGGAAAAACAGCTCTTTGATGTTGCTGCAGACATTTTAGGAAAAAAGCTTTCACTTCTCTCTCACCTCTTCTCTACACTCGCTCTCTTAATCTGCCTTTACTCATCCAAACCCTCTTTCCCTGCTCTCTGGTTTTCATCTCAATTTCCAAAACCACGGTTGATATTTTTTAAAATCTTTTTTGACAATTTCACGCTGGTATATTGGTACCTCGCCTTTCTGCTCTTCAGTTCTCTTCATCATCATCATCATCTTTTTCTCTGTCATTACAAAAATGTGAATTACCACTGCATGTGTGTGTGTGTGCTCGCATGTAGATTTTTTTTTTTTTTTTTTTATTACCTCTCAATGACCTCATGTAGTTTGAGAAGCCAAGGAAATCTGTCCTAAAGAGACAAACAACATGACATCAGATGGATGCTTTAATATAGTAACAAAACTTTTTAATGACAGCAGGGCTACATTAAAAGATAAGAGGTGGAAGGATAAGTGCTTGTTCAGTAGTTTTTGCTTAGATTTTTTAAAAATAGAAATATAAATGGGTAAATTCCTGTCTTAACTCTTTGTTTTTATTCTCTTAAAACACATTTTTTCCCCTTAGGCAATAGTTTATTTACAGTCCTACAAACTCATATCATTTCTAACTTTCAACTTCATATCATCAGTTTCTGGCCATGTCAGTTATTCGTAAGATCAAAAGAAGGTATTGCCCATTTTGTCTTAGCTGGATGCAAATATACATTATTTCTCACATTTATGGGGTTTATTCCTCTGAAAATATTGCAAATTTCAACAATGTAAGCTGTGTTTTGCAGTGAGCATTATGTGCTTTAGAAAGCTTAAATGTTAAGGCAGAGGCTGTTGCAGTGGATGACACAAAATATGACTACGGTACTCAAAATAAGACATCACACTGCAAATATTACCCATATTGTCTGATGGCTAACAGTCAAAAACTCTTTTGAAGAACCACTCAGGAAATCAAACAGAGATCAGACGGGTGCCTCAGAGCAAATAAATCTGTGATTGCACAGCAGGCAGAAAAGGAATCGGTCCTAATTTGGTTACAATTGAAGTAGAATCACATTTTTATCAAGAGCTGAACTGAAATGAGATGAAGTACATGCTGTCATTTTCCTATCCGAGCACACCCACGTCCTGTTATGCCAATCACAACCTGGCAACTCAGAGGCCAACATGAAAGTCACATTTTTGCCAAGGCTGACAGTAATCCTAAATTTCCACTCCTGCTTCACTTCAATATTTATTCAAAAAAGGAAAACTGTCAACTCTTTTTATAAAATTATGATTATGTGTTGAACACATTAGGCCTCAGTGTTTCCCTGGGCTGTTCAGAACACACTTCTGAGTGGGAGGTTTATCGCAGACAACCAAACACCACTACCAGCTATGGCTGCCAAATTCTGACAGGGCCTGTTGAGCTTTTATACTCAACTTTGGCAGAGAGTCCTTCATTTTGAAAGTCAGCACAGACAGGGAAAAGATCAATATCAGCAAAACAGAAAAATGAATGACTCATCTAAAGTTTAATACTACAGTGTCTGCTCCAGTAAAGCTTACGCTACCTACAACTGAGGAAAAGTGTTTTCTAGTGCAGCAGGTCAAAGAAGAATTTGCTCATGATGGATGAAAAATGGTGCATTATTCAATACAGGGTTCCTACAGTTAAATTTAAAGGAATGATATTTTGCTTTTTTTTAAAAAAATGGAATTATGCATTTTAAAACATTTCCCTGTGGTCTACATGAACACCAAATGCTATGCTTGGGTCTGAATTCTTCATTAATTCAACTCCACAGGTCCATCTTCAACCCTATTTCTGAGTAATGACACCAGAAAGGTGGTTTTGAGCGCTGGCCCTTTAAATGCACATGAGCCACTTTATGCCCCACCCCATCCAGGTTGTTGGCTGTGCTGCTCTGTCCAGTTCAACCAACAGCTGAACATTTTAGGTAATCGGCTCCAAGTTTGGACATATTTTCAGTATGGGCTACAACTGCTGCTGACAAACAATTATGTCGTATTCGGAGAAATGTTTGTCAGAAGTCTTGACCTTATATGTGCAAATGTTGTGACGTAACTAGTTATAGATGGAACAAATTAAGCAGGATTTGAAACAGGTTGTAGAAATCCACTCAATTTTTGCCAAAATGAATATAAAAATTGCTTTGCAGCACCTGGAGGGTTCAAATTCAAACCTTTGGAACTATTAGGGTCTAAATACACAAATAAATGAACCAAAGACTAATAAAAGTGGGTTTAGCTAAATATGAGCCCTTTAAGACTTTGAACCATACTTAGAGCAGAATTTCATGTCTGTTTCACAGCATATTTCATGGCCACACTGGCAAAAATTTGTGACTATGTATTTATTTACTCCTACACCTTGATTCCCATCAATCTGAGTCAGGGGCTGCAAAGTTAGCAATAACTGGTTCCTAATTTAAATATAAATTGTTTGGTTGGAGCAGGTGAAACAGAATAGACTAATATTACTTTCTTTGGACATATCCCAGACACATTTAAACACATTTATGGCAGTTTATGGCAACATAGCGTAAGACCTACTATATCAAATTTAATGCCTTTTAAGACTTTTTTAAGGTATTAATACAGATTTGTAAATTCAAGACTTTTAAGACTTTTCAAGACCCCACTTGGAACCCTGTCCATAAATGACTCACATCCAAAATTCTAACCTGAGGATACACCCTTAAGAACATACACATTTGGCAATAACACATTTGGTCTGACCTGGTCTGTGAGTGGTTCACCACGAGACATCTTCTCAATGTTCTCTGGAGGGTGGAAGTTATCTCCTTCATGAAATGGCCAACCGAGCTGATGAATGAACAGACCAGCACAATGTAAACAGAGATGTGAACAGAGGTGTATTTTTTGTGTGAAAGGAGGGGGAGCATTTTGCCTGGTTACCTTTTCTGATAGAAACTCCCCAAAAGTGCTCCTGTGTATGACAAGAACAGATACAATTTCCAAAGTTACATAAAAACTCACTTTTTATTTATGTATTTTAGAAATAGATTGGTTCATTGTTTGGCATCTACTGTATAACATTAAAACAAATTTAAAAATCAAGGCAATGCTGGTAATAAACACAGAAAATATCTTTTCTCCAAATACATATAAGTACTTTTCCCAGTGAGAAACCACCTGTAAGGTTTTCTGCTCAAGTGCCTGGCAAAGTGAGTAACAGAATGAGAAAGCACTGTGCAGTAACACTGACCATTTCATATCTATTTATAAAAATTAATTTTGTAGCAACCATAATAGCTCAAATTGTAAGTCCAAGCAAGTACTTTAACATGACATTAAGGAATAATAACCAAATATTTAATAAAAGCATGAATTTATGATCATTGACAAAGTAATGGAGTGAGGAAAAATATACAGCAGTTATTCAAGGTTTGGAAAAAATATCAAAAAGTGCTGTTCCTCAAGGAAAGTGCGAATATTTAGCATACCACACTTTTCTTAATATATGAGGGTACATTCTATCCAAAAATGAAACTGATATCACTTTTATTTTAGTTTTAATAGACATTAATTGATAGTAACAGAGTGAGAATCCCAAAAGTAATGGAGTGAGGTGTTTGTTCAGTGTGATGCACCATAATAATAATAATCAAAGATTTGATTAAAATACTGATTAAATGATCAGTCTTTGGCCACATTTGTTTCATTACTATATTTAATTCATAACTTTATGCTGTTTTGTTTTTTGTTTGTTTGTTTTTTAATAATAAATAACATTCAAATCAGGCACAGGCATATATTTTGAACATATTTATTTACACATTGCTATTTACATTCTGAATTTATGCTGTATACGTTCATTTACAACCTTTAATGTTCTTAATTTACACTGTATTCTCATATATTTTCTTTTATATCCAGTTGTAATTCAGGTACAATTTAAATAAACACAATTTTAGAAACTAGAGACATATGTCTGTCATGCTGAGTAATCAAAAACATTGTTTTAGAGAAAAAAGAAACTGACCCTGATGTTCACTTTCGCTTGGCCAGGCCCTTAAACAGAGATGCACCTGCTTTTTAAAAAGCCTTTATTGACACTATTACAATAATAAACACAAATAATAAGCAATACGGAAAATAACAAAGAAGACACAAGGTGTGCCCAGAGTTCAGACAACAGCACACAGTCAGTGCACCTACTTTCCAGAGCCAGAGACTCCCATGACGATGAAGATCATTCTGTTTGTTGATATTCACGAATCTGCTCTGGAGCTAGCGCACATGTGGCGTTATTTTGTATTTTACCAGCCATATATTCAATCGTTAAAAATAAGGTACTTTACATTTAACAGCTGCATTAAGACTGTGTGGTCCTCTTCCTGAATATGTGATATTCGTGCGTTTAGAAACGACAAAACCCATTAACTTGCCGACTTGCTGCTTGCTGCTAACTTAGCCCATGGCCGAAGGTAACGTCCTAACAATGCGTGATGACGTAGGAGCACGTTGGCACTTAAAGGGACCGACGTCTGTGACGCAATGAAATTATTCAGATTACTGCTAAATTGCCGTTGATGTAATCATTAGTGAAAATAGAACACTCTGGTTTGTTTTGACAAATGGGCGTCTATTACAGTATGAGAGGCTGCAGAATGAACATAAATGGTTCATAAAATCTCTGATATTTTGTCATTCACATGTCGACGCTCAAGTTAGACAATGCAATTATGACGTGAGACCTGCCTCTGCAGACGCATGACTGTGGCTTGTGCGCCATAGTCATTTTGGTGCGTTTTTCATGTTTTTTTTTTTTTTTTTTCTTCTTTTCATGATCCATAAAGTAAATGCCTCTCCAAAGCAGGTGCCTGTTAAAGTACCAATAATAACTTATGACCGATTATGTTTTCCACTCTGCAAATGAGGATCTGTTATAAATTCTGACATCAAATGTGTAGAAAGAGGTAAAAGTAACACACACACACACACACACACACACACACACACACACAAGGGGAGAGAGAGAGAGGGAGAGGGATGGAAAGAGAGAAGGGCAGTAGTCTTTCCTCTCACTCGTAGATCCGTCAGTAGGCAGGCAGGAGACGGATGCAGCTCTCCTCCCTCCTGCTCCCTCTGTTGCATACATCCATCGTCTTCTCCATCCACCCGTCTCTCCATCCACTCATTCATTCCCAAGGGCGTCGCTGTGGGGGGTGTCCAGAACACCGGCTGAGGCTCACATAGGCTACGTGCAACCCGCTGTATGCGCGTGCAGCGTCTGGTCTGGTCTGCTCGTGGATCCGGTGACATGAGGAGCTGAAACAGAACCGACAGAAGGATGAAAATGCTCCGGTTTCGCAGCCCCAGCATCCGCTCTTTGGACCAGGAGGTCCTCTGCACGATCCGGTTACTGGACGACTCCGAGATCTCCTGCAGCATCCAGGTAGACGTGCATCCTCCAATACCTCGAGTTTTGTGCTTTTTGTGATTATTACGACCGTCACGTGGATGCGCCTGCAAAATCACATCATTTCGTGTCCTGCTCATCGTCTCATATCGTTATTTTCTTAGAGGATGGGCGTGTTTTTCTATGTAATTTTCATTCTGGTGTGATTTATTGGAATATTTACGCGCCCCATATTCTGCACATATGATCTCACATGCAGGTGAAGGGGAGATGCCTGACATGGAACATCTGCTGCTTCTGGTGCATGTGTTGCTCTGTGTTTGGTCTCAGCAGGAATTGAGCCACATCCACAGAAGTTGGGATGAAGTTTCATTCACAGCGCAGGGAATAATGGAGCTCCATGGGTGTGGTGGCGATGACAGTAATGATGGGATGGATGGAGTGTTACTGTTGGGTTTTTGATTGACTGGATCATGTCAGCTCTGTGTATGTGCAGAATTAGGGTTATGAAGAGGGGCTTCTCCAATGCACTAACTTCACTCTTCTGATACTAAATAATACAAGCAGCCTTTCACTCTCAGATTTCACAGACTACACAGATAAACAGCACTGGAAAGCTAAAAATAAAGCCTTTGTTAATGGCTTCCTGAAAACTTGACTTTGTGGAAAAGACGACAGGCGTCAGACTACTCAACACAAACCACAATTTAGAGAAACCAGCACCTTTGAACTGCAGTCAATATGAGGATTAGAAGAGCTATACAACCATTTTACGGAATTGTTTTTCCTTTCGTGACTTAGAAAGCCAGTGTCCAATAGCAATATTGATTAAACACTAAACTAAACCCACATTGCCAACAGTGGAGTGCAGACAGTACAGGCTACATGCTGATTGAAGTTCTCAAGGCAAAATGTGTCTGGTTACACCACCATTTATTATCTTTCTGAGGATAATAACAGGGTGATGTATTTAGAATAAATACAGACTGATGATGATCTGCCTTCATTGCATAGTGATGACGACGCAGTCAGAAAATTGTCAGAAAAGCTGTCAAGCGCAGTACAGACCATTAAATTAAACCTGATGAGCGGACAATTAAAAAAACAGGAAAAAAAAAAACTAATGCGTGCATAAAACCCTGCTTCACTGGTTCAGCAAATTGATACAAGGTTTTAACTGATACTGCTGGAATAGTGAAGACTCTCAGCTGGATAAACAAGGAAATATGCAACATGATTAGGACTTAAACCAATGAAGTCCTGTGGGTCTGCAGTGTATAGATTTCTTACACTCTTGGGCTTTTCCAGCCCTGATCTGTAACTGCCAGTGAGGGAAAAGTAATAACCTGCACATAGATGCCAAATTATGTCCTCAATTTATAAAGTATATGCTCTTTAAATTAACTCTGTAATTGTCGTAATGTGCCCATGTCTAATGCTGATATTGTTGGCTTTCTACCAAATTTTTCCCAGCACTGACATCAACTGCAGAGTTTATCCTGACCTCTGACCTTTACCTGTTCTCACCCTCATCAGTTTTCATTTAGCCCTGTAGTCTGACCCTGAAAACACTTGCTGCATGTCAAATTAACTGTCTCACTAGTCTGCTGCATGTAAGCAATCAATGATTTACAAAACACCATTAAGCGCACTGAGAGGGAAGGAGCGAGGACGAGAGAAGGGAAGGGTTGTTTCTGTAAGTTTCTCTGTATTTTAGTGCTCACATCCACGTACACCTGTCCACTGGTGTCTTTGAGAGCATAAAAGTGTGTTACATCGCGTGCACATGTCTGACAACGTTAAAGTGAGGCAGGAAACGCATGAATGCAAGCCTCCATGACTGAGTGTGTGGGCTCTGTGCACGATAAGGAAATGGACATTTATATTTCTAGCTGACTGCATTTTCCAGTGCTTTCTTTAATGGCTTTGTGTTCCGGTGCTGTGCTGCTCCTTCCTACATATTTCATGACATCCTGAGCTCCTCATGCTACACTTCTGCAGCGCCACAACAGCTCTTCTCCTCTTTCTGCTGCACAGAGGGTTCCATCTTTCAGTGTTTCTGCCTTTTTTGTTTCTCTATTGTCATTCTCAGCATGTCCTGTAGTGTCTGTCCTGTTTCTCTCCATTGTTTTGAATATGTAGGTCAGGATGCCAAACACAGTAGCAGAGTGAGCTCTAAAAGTTACGCTTGTGGTAAAATTATTCTACAATTGTGCTTGTGAGGAATGACTACATAGTTTGCTTCATGCAAATGTTTTATTTCCCTAAACTTTCTTCAAAGGCTTCAGGTCTTGACTTTGCATTAGCTGTCCCCACTGAGACACACTGTTTGGTTTTGCATGAACTATCCTGGATCGATTTACTTTAAAAGACCCAGTAAGTGTGACTGGATGGGCTGTGTTGATCCTATATTGTGACTCATCTAACAGTCTACAATCTCGTGTTTCAGGGAGTCGTTAAGATTAAATAATTAAGAATTTCTGAGTTAGAAAAGTGCAATTTTACTTGAATACTTGAACTTTTATCGTGACTTTATTATGAAGTTATTGTGCATTGCCAATTCATCATCATCCAATACATCCCTGTCTTAAGCATTGTTTTAATCAACTGAAAAAATCATTTTT
>JAPQRP010000030.1:29009771-29020042 GCA_037367295.1 Apogon hyalosoma
AATTGAAAAGATAGATCACAGTTAAAATCATGGACAGAATAAAAAATTTTAAGTATAGTGAAATGACCTTTTAGTCAGATTGCTCAGCTCTATGTGAAGGCAAAGAGATTGAACATATTCCTGTAAAACTGACATGGGAATGGCATGACCAGTGTAGATTATTGTCATCTTGTTACAACATTTCTGACATATCTCATTTTTTTGTATCTGTCACATAATTTTTATCTACTATGCTGTTTTTGATGTGGAAGATTTATATGGGGTTTTTTGTTTCATCTTGTTGCATCTTTTAGGTTTTATTTTTCTGTTAATGTCTTCATGACTGAGGCCTGTCTTTAAAGATCTCACAAGGCGTTTAGGGTTAACATTTATAAATTCATCCTCACATTACTCTTCTTCTATTTTAATTAGGTAACATCCTCAAGCAGCAGTATCTTATAGTTCTTGTGTATTTTGTCATGTGATCCATTTTTAGTCCTGACCTTAATTTTGGGAATGAAGAATCTTTATTTTTTTGGTCAGTATATATTGTACATACTGACAAACAACAGATACTGAAACTGAACCCTTGCTTTTAACCCATCATGCAGGAACACACCACACACTACAGACTAGGAGCAGTGGGCAGCCATGTCAGGCACCCGGGGAGAAAATGGAGGGGGGCTAATTGCCTTGCTCAAGGGCATATCAGCCAACAACCTCGCTCAATAAATTTTCTGTTGGTCTGGGTCACAAGCTGCTTCTCCAACCTTCTAGGCCATGACTGAAAGACAGATGTAACCCATGTATTATCAATGGAAGTGCAAAACATATCACAAACATTATACCTGCATGAATTCAACATTATTGAAGTTAATGGCAAATTGTGTAAAATGTTTAATAACTTTTAATAATAATAATAATAACTTTATTTATATAGCACCTTTAAAAACTGGGTTTACAAAGTGCTTTGACAGACAAGGCAGAGGGGCACAACAGCAGAATAAAACCATAGAAAACAACACAACAATAAAAGAAATAAGTACAGCAAATGCGAAAACGTGACTAAGTTTGAATGCATCGTAGTAGAGAGGGCAGAAGGAAACATAATATGATGGTGTCAGATCAATGTAAAAATGAAGGAATGGAATAAAATAGCATCATGTGTGTTATAAACGAATAATCAAACACAGGGTCAAATTTAATAATCAAGCATTAAAAACATAAAAAAACATTAAAAAGAGACAACATCACATAAAGGCTAGTCTATAAAAATGTGTTTTGAACCATTAATCACATCAGTGCATACAAATAAAATACAAAGATAATGTGTGTAAAATGCAGTTGTTCAGCTTTGTAGCAGCGTCAGATATGACCCATTTGGACGTTCAGAGGCTCCATGGTGAACATAGAAACACCATCACTTTCTGCAGCATTGATTCAGTCATAAAACTCTTGTAATATGATCAATTTTAGTGGTTGTAGACAGTTGTTTTTATGTTCAGTTAGTGATATATGTTGCTAACAAAGCCACTTTTTCTCTGTTTTGATCTTTGAATTCAAGCTGGACTTTTTATAAATATTTCTGCGCTCAGTAAGTTGAACAGAGAAAAATTGCAGCTTTTCAGTGAAAAATGCAAAATGCAGAGGTTAATATTACAAGAAATGGCGATAAATTACTTGAGAATGGTTAAATGTAGAGAAAAATGTATTTGGAAATTGCTGCAAAAAAGTTCCATCTCTTTATGGGTTAAATGATTAGAAGTTGCATTCAGTCATTGTACACGTTTAGGTAAATTGTTGAGTAGATTTTAGGTCATGGAGAGGCAATGACAGCCTGCAGCGGAACATAATTATTTTTAAGTTGTTTACTGTGACACTAAGAATAGCTTGATGGCAGAACATAACACAGGTAGAGGTGGCGGGTGTGTATGTGTGAGTAGCAGTCAATGTTTTTGTGTCAGCACACGTGTGTGTTCTTAAATGTGAGTTGCCACAGCCTGGGGGTTGAGTGTGTCAGGCCTGCTGCTCTCATGTTCTATGATGTTATATCCGACCTGCTGCAGGGGAGACACATGGGGATCAATACCCGGTGACCTCCTCTTCTGCTGTCTCCTCCTCTCCCCTTCATCATCATCGCTTCTTTTTCTTATCCTCTTCTTTTTCCATCTCTCCACCCTCAGCTCCTTCTTTCAACCCCTCTCCTTTTCTGCTCCACTTTCGTCTTCACATTCACTCCCGTGACCACCTTTTTTCTCCTTCTATTTTTACATCTCTCATCTATATCGTCCTCGTCTCTATCTCTCCGGTTCTCCCTCCTCCTTCTCTGTGACACATCATGTATAATTAAGAGCGATCACTGTTCTTCATGAGACCAACATCAGTCAGCTGTCAGCGATGCGCTACAGCGTGACTGTATTTGTGTGCGTATGTGTGTGTATGTGTGTGTGTGTGTGTGTGTGTGTGTGTCAGACAGTGTAACCATGACTCACTGCATGAAATATTTACAATTCACCACTGAGCCAAAAAGTTCTGTAATTACTGACATTAATTCACCATCCTTAGGAGAAATTTACCACTTGGCACCAACACGAAAAACTTAAAATGTTGGAAATGGGAAATACATCTTCCTTATTGATCTGTTACTGTTTTTGTGCAGGTCACCTTATCAATATGTTACTAACACTGTCTATTTAAAGATGCATATGGATTTTGGTATCATTTTTCACTGCTTCTGCCTTTTACGCCCACAAACAGAGGCGTGTGTATGTCGCTGAGGTGATCCTGGTTTTTACTATAGGCTGAGGGTGTGTATTATAGTTTATGAGAAAGCGATGCTGAGGCAGGTCTATTGTTTCGCCTGGTAGACATTTTTGATACTTGTTATAAATAGCAGCGGTTTTCTATTCTTATCCCCTTCGCCGGCGCCTCTTTGAAGCTGAAAACGACTAAAGAAAAATAATCCTTTTTTTGACGTTGAGAGGAAGCAGAGGGACTTTGGAATAGATGGAAAGGAGATAAATAATAATAAAGTTAATAGGTGAGAGAACAGTTGTATATAAGACTAAATATAGGATAATATGATGAGTGACAATACATGAGATGTAAGGATGACGATAGAAATCAATAGGAGGTGGAGGAAGGACTGGAAAGGAAACGAGGTGGAGTGGTGGAGGAAAAAACAGATTAAGGAGATTAAAACATGAAACAGATTTGAAATGAGACTGGCAGAGCGGCAGATACTGCTGAAAGAACTCGCCGTACACAAAAGGAAGAAGGGGTGAAACCAGGATAGCAAGAAGGTGGCAAACAAAATCATATGCAGAGTGAAAATAGCTGAAAACAAACAGCAGAGAAGAGGGTGTTATGTGTTGTAGGTGATAGTTTGAGAGGTCAGAGGTCAACCCTGAAACTTGGTGATAGTCAGGGATGCTTTAGCATCGTCTCCTTACTCACTGTCACCCAATGGAGACAACTCCTGCACATCAAATGATCATGGATGTATAAAACTGACTTGTCATATATGTATGCTTGTATGTAATGCAGATAAGAACATGGTCATTTGTTATCATGACAGTTAAAATCATTGCTATTTGAATCACAGTGTTTTGGTTTACTCTTCCTATTTATTATTATTTCTTATCTTTTTTCTGATTTTATACCGTATATTTCTGTAGTAGAGTGGTGTGGGACATAATACCTGTCATGTGATACTGAAACCACTGAATACTGGAAATATTAATGAGCTTATTGAGTCACGTCTGTCCTTGACACTAAAGTCAATAAAGTCTGTTTGAAACTGAACCAGTGAACCGGAAGTGATAACTCCCACACCACGTTTATCTTGCCATGCATTGAATTACAAGCCAGATCTCCAAATCTTCACCTTTTGTGCAGTAACTCTTCTGTTTTAGCACCAGTTTAGTCATATCTGCATTTTCTTTACCTTTATTTCAATGTGTTTTGAGTTGGGTGCTTCTATGACACTGGGTTCATTTTGGTATCTGGCACTTTGCCAGCTTTTTTAGCCCCAATAATAAAAGATAAATTTAGACATATTTCCCCCTAGGATGTACCTAATGGTGACCTCAGATAAATGCAAAAAAATATATACTCTTGCTCTGAGCCATCCCAAAATTAATGAATTGTTAATAAAATATTGGGGCCAGAAATAGGACCAAAATTGGGACATGAAAAGCTACCTAGGTGTCAGTGCCTTTGATCTGGAAAACATGGCTGTAAATGGTCTTATGTACCGCTATAAAAAAGATACTGTGTTAAATTTGATGATCCTATTGTTTTTTCTAATCCAGAAATGTGGGTTTTTCATGAATCAGCAGTCTCATTCCAGGTTTCATGTGTAACCCATCATGTCCACTTGCATTACATGCGGAACCTGCCCATTCAAACACAAATAAATCATGAGTGATTTTCAACAGCGGTCATTTTCGTGAAACACTCTACCTTGCATAATTAGTTCGATTCCCAAAATGTACCTGTGTGTCACATCTCTGTGCTGGGTTTCTCTCTCTCTCTCTCTCTCTCTCTCTCTCTCTCTCTCTCTCTCGCTCTCTCAGACCCTTTGACCCAATCACACGTCTCCAATCAGTCTATCATCCTCACCTGTGAGCTATCGCACCTCAACACTACTAAGGCTGCAGAAGATATTGGACTCCTCTCCACTGTGAGAGAATAAAGAGATCTTCAAAAAAATAGTTACGTGTAATTTATGTGTCCTTTTTATCATGTTACATGCGGATTTTTGCATAAAAATAATATAAAAATGTGTTTTATCTGAAAACTAGTTTCTCTTTTATCTCAGTAAATACTTATTTTTAAAATATAAGTGCTTCCAAACTTGCTTTATAACATTACTTTACATCTGGTTTGAATTTTTAGCCCCTCTGTCCTGTTTTTAGGTGCGAGTTTCATAGAAGCACCCAGTTAGGGATGGTAAACACACAAAGAGTTGTAGAAATGTAATGATATCTACTGGAGTATATCAGGCTATTTTTTTGTGTTAACTTTTTCTGGTTTGACACACACTCCATTAAACAGTACATCGTACTTTTAGACAGACAGACAGTACCGAGCACTAACACACAAACACACTCATTTCTGCCAAAACAAGCAAATGAATGAACACATTGTCAACATTAAGTCACAGGTTTGCAGCCACCCTCTCTTTTCCTCACACATTCTTTCTTCCCAGTCATGATTTGTTTGTCCGCCACAAAATGTGAACATCCTGCGATGCAAAGCTACAGCAGCTGCTTCAGTGCTCACACCATGTGCAGCCATGTGTGCGATGCAGCCACAGCCAAGGCATGATCATCATTAGCATCATCTCCACTCCCTCCTGCCATCCCATGAGTTAGTGTCCACCCATACACAGAACCACAGCTATAAAGATCCATTATAATAATAAGAGGTTGAGCTCCATATATATCGATAATTTATGGTTCTCCCCCTCATCTTATTATGCTGTGTATCTGAGCATAACATGAATGTAGGTGTGAGGGCATATGATGTGGTTTATGTCATGTGTTCATTTGTGCATGGCTCAGTGCCGTTCTCTGGGTGTCTATGTGTGTGTGTTGAGAATCTCTGCAGTATTGCAGGTGATGATAAGGTTTGTCTCCTTCTACTCTGGGGCAAGGTCACAGTTACCATGTTATGAGTGCTCCTCACAAAGATGGGAAGGAATAACACTTTCACCTTTACATGCATTAAGTGTAACTCTGTTTAAAACATGCTTTTTAGTATGGAAGTATATTTTAGAAAGCAAAGTAAAAAAAAAAAAAAAAAAAAAAAAAAAAAAGGATAATAGTTGTAACTACTGTAGCTGTCCAGTATGCTCTTCATTAAGAGCCGACTGAATACGATAGCTTACAGCTTTTCATTCATGAAGTGGCTGCAACTAACATTAAAGGTTAATGTTAATGTTTAGTAAATGGGATACGACACCATCGTCACATGATCACATGACTGTTGCAGTTGATAAAGTACACATCTCTGAAAATGGACACTGTTGGAAATATTTGATGTGATGTAAATACACAATTCAACAAAATATATAACATCATTCTCATAGATTTTAGACTTTTTAAATCTGGAAATGTTACATAATGAGTAATTAAAGTAAAACTTGAGTGTTGTGTAACACTGTGGTTGAAACTATACTATTGTCATTCTAATATTGGACTACAATGGTACTTAACTAAATGACTGTTATAGTCAATAGCACGGCTCAGGGAACGCAGACTCAATGTTCAACTCTTTATTTTCTCTCTCTACAGAACATCCCTTTGTCTTTTGCCAAACAATCACTACCAATGTGTTGCTCAAATCACACACCCAACACAG
Source organism: Apogon hyalosoma (assembly GCA_037367295.1). Classification (NCBI taxonomy): domain Eukaryota; kingdom Metazoa; phylum Chordata; class Actinopteri; order Kurtiformes; family Apogonidae; genus Apogon; species Apogon hyalosoma. Next base: position 29,016,117 of record JAPQRP010000030.1, read on the forward strand.
TTCTCATCTGAAAATAAAGACTTGTAATTGAAATATAACAGATTACACGGCTTAAATTTAAGCTTGTACATCTTACACTGTGATGAATGAGTCAAGTCCTTCATATGTCAAGCCTACAGCCCCAGGTCAGAGTCTCAAAGTCTCAGGATCAGTGGTTGAAGAGGTTAAGCCTGACATATTCTGTTATGCAGCTCAGGAGATCAATACAACACCACAGCTGTGTGGGATCCATTCTGATGAACTGCATCCTGTCCTTTCTCATTCCATCTCTTTAGTTTAACCTTTCAGGTATAAAACAAAGACAGCATAGATTTTCTCGTGGTGCATTCAGTGATGAATGGTGTGCTGATGGTAGGTTTTTACAGAGAGATGATACTAAGGTCAAACATCTCTTTTCAATGGTTTACTCCTTAATATAAATGGGATGTCTTCCATAATTCAGCTCCCTGACTGCAAGTGTTTGATCATTTGCCTTCTCTTCCCATCATGGACTCAGTGGCGCCTCAGAGGATGATTCTATTTTCATCCTACTGCAGAAACATATATTTAAAAGCTATTTCAAGGCATTAGTTATCACCCTTTGAAACTGCCCCTATACATATTAAACTGTACGGACCCTTAAGGTTAGTAAAAACTCATATCATGAAGTCAAACATTGTTCAGACCCATTAAAATGCAACATCCAAAAATTTCATCATCAGGCTGTATTTTTCAAAAATTCACATGAGAAATGTGCAGTAAAATGCATTTCTGCATCTTGAGAGTAATGGAAAGGGTTTAGCTCAGTTTTCATCCTCTGCTTTGATCCTCTGCATCACTTTTCCCACATCCTGCATCCAGCACATTGATCTCTTTCTCAGTCTCTGTGGTATCCTGGTCAGGCCTCTGGATCGATGCATTCATTGGCTTGGAAGGACTGGGTTTTGGGTGGTAAATACTAACTGGCTCTAGAAATATTGGCACTGTTAATAATTGGGGGATAGTGTTGCCACACATGCACTAAAGCCTGGTTACACTCCTCCTAATTAGAAAAGAAAATAGCTAATTGGTCCACTGGCATCTTAAAACTCTTTTTCTGAGGAATATTAGCAGCGACATTGGATGAAAAGGCAAGAATGACTGTAGCATGAAGGCTATAAAATAAATTCTGTGGTGGTAAAGGGGAGCACATCTTTAACGTCCTTCCTGTGTGGGCAGATTGGAGTGTGTGTTGGTTTCTTCACAGCGGTGTAATCTCCCTCTCTTCACTGACTTTCAGCTCAGCCAATTAGGTATGCCGTGTCATGAAGTGAATCGCGTCGAAGTCAATAAGGACCAGTCATAATCGAGCTGGCATGCATATTAATTAAACAACAAGCAGCCTTTCACTGGGCCAAGGGACCCAGGGTCCTAGTGCTTGACTTATGTGGTCTTGTGTCATGATTATAATTAATGATTGTTGGTAATAAATCAGATATTTACATAAAAAGTAAGATGTGAGTCGGATTTGTTTTACCCCGGAGCTTCGGTACCAAATAACTTTCCCCTGGGGCCTTTTCAAAAAGAAGTGGAGAGGAAAAGTCACTGAATAAATTATTAAACAAGATTAACTACATGTTAAAAGGCACATCTAAAATTATCCAGAATGAGTGAAGCATAGCTCTTCAATCTCGAATAAAAAAACAGCAGCAACCGTGAAAGACAGTCAACGAATACATGCAAGTAAACACGCAAAGGGCGTATTTGAACTCCCACTGCTTTTTTTAGGATTCAGAATTTAAATTTAGGAAACCAATGAATGTTTTGTCATTGCAGCAGACAAAACATTTCTTCTTTTATTTATTTATTTACTTATTTTCATCAAGAGTCTGCATGGGTGCTGGAAGTGCAATTTAAAAAGGTTATATACAGAACTGATATTTCAGACACTCAACAGCAGAAGTCATGTACAAGAACACAATTAGAACGACCAAAACCACCAACAGATCAATGCCATGTATTTACAGACTGTATCACTCACTGAATAAAGTGTGAGTCTCACTGTTTATGCACATCTGTATTATGGTATCATCAAGTTTTCTTCTTCAAACTAAAACTCACCTCTGGTTATTTTGACAATGAGTCAAAATGACACTGTACAGTAAACATGCTGCATCAGCTGATAGTTTACATTATAGCTCTGTTAGCTTAGCTCTGTTTTCAGACTGAAAACAGCCATGGTAAAACCACAAATCACCTCAGTTTTCTGTTCAGTTTGTTTTGTCAGTAGCTGATCTAAAGATCTGTTTGGGATTGTCCAAACAAAAGTCAGAATTGTCACAGTTTGAACCATGGATCAACAAAATAGCAAAGACAATAACACAACATAAACATTTACTTTTATAAGCCTCATAAACAAACTCACTCGTGTAGAAGTGTTCCAATTTTAGCATCCAACTCCATTCTTTTCATTTAGAGCAGTGTCCAGTGGTGAAAACAACAGTGTTTCTAACTTTTATTCACTGTTTCACTTTCTTTGACTTTAAAAGTTGTTTCTTTGTGGTTCTCATCCCATCTCATCACTTTGTGACAGTGTGCTTAGAAGTCCAAGGCATTCGTTTTCCTCACTGTAGGAGAGCTGCAGAGTGACTCGCTACACCCTCTAGTGGTCACATAAATCCATCAGCCCATTTATGTGAGTAGTTCATATCTCTGTGATCCAGTGTATTGGCATCTTTGGCATAATATCAGAGCTCTTTTTTCTAAACTCTTTAATGGTAATTTAATTTTTTTTTTTTTTTAATATGTGGAAGTAGAATAATTACACATAGCCTTTTTAGCAAACTGTTTTAGACATCAGCAGATGTATAAACAGAGTTTATCTTCATGACTGTATTGTCATCATACATGAGAAACCAAAACACTTGATTGAGCATCTTCATGTTTTTCACTTCACAGTGATCGTATAAATATGCTCTTTCCAGATCAGAACTCCTCCCTACTCCCCCTTAGAATGCAAGTTTTTTTGTGACTTTAAGACAGAAAATGGAGTTAATAATTGATTTTATGTATTTTCTATTTGTCTGCATGTTCTGTTGTCCACATGGAGGTGTACTTTAGTAGTAAAAATAGTAGATGTACAGACACACTGAGTGCACAGCTGAATACAGTCTACTCTGAAACTGTACTTAAAGTGTGTTCATGTGTGTGTGTGTTCAAGCAGAGCAGCGAGAGGAGCACTTTGCCATCATTAGGTGAGATCATGTAGAGACAGGATGACCAAGTTAATTTTTAATGGCCAGCCTTTGGATATATAAAATATGTATTCAGCCCTTGTTGGACATGACATAGAGTCTTTATATCTCTCCTCCTCACTCTGTCTCTTCTTCTGCCTCGCTCATCTCAGTCGATCTCTCTTTCTTTTTTCAGCCCTATCTTTGTCTGCTCTCTCTTTCAGCCTCTCGGCAGGTTTGGCCCTGCTTCACTCCCTGTCTGGTCTGTTTTCTCTCTCTTCTGTCTTGGCATCAGTCTGCCTATCTTCTCCTCCCTCAGCTCCCCACGAGCGTCTGCCCTCAGAAACCAACAGAGGCAAGGTGTCGTTTGATGATCTGGCTAGAAACAGCTCGCAGCTATAGCATGGCTGTGTTTTTGCCCCTTTCTTCTGTTTTCCTCCTCCCTCGTTGTGTGTCTATGTTTGATTGCTCTTCAGCTTTAACAGCTTAGTAACAGTGTTGTCACGGATCAGCCAAAAATCCTGAAGGGATGTTGACAGACAGAGTCAAAAGCACACAAACGCTGATGGAGACATGCAGCTTATATAGACAGCATGAACATACCTACCACAGGCTGGTCAGTGTGAAGATGTCAGCCATCACAGCTGCATCCACAGGGACACACACACACACACACACACACACACACACACACGCACACACACACACACACACACACACACACACGCACACACA
>JAPQRP010000030.1:29022654-29034922 GCA_037367295.1 Apogon hyalosoma
ACACACACACACACACACACACACACACACACACACACACACACACACGCACACACACACACACACGCACACACACAGAGCATCACTTGATTTGCAGCTTCCTTTAGTGATATAACTGTGAATCTGAACCAGCCAATAGGAGTATTCTGTCTCACTGACAAGTGATTGGGGCTAAAGTGATATAACAATGTCAATTAATGTTTCATAATGTACAAGAAGAAATAAATATATGTATATATAAAAATACAGTTCATTTTTGACCATAACTGTCATCCTGTTCAGTTCCTGCAATCCACTGTACAAATGGCTGAGCAACCGGGAGTGGTGGTTAATTAAATATTGATATAACAATGCACACTATGTAGTGCAAATGTGTGATTAGCCTATATATGAACTCCTTTTGTGTATTGTGTATGCTGAAGTTGTTTTATTTTTATTCTTCTGCATTGCTTGATGCATTGACCTGAAATTGTTTCCTGCTTTACAACTCTATGTCATTATGCGATTACTGAGATGATTTTTGTATGTGACGTAAAGCTGCTACTTTGTCGACACTTAAGCACTTAGCCGCTATTTCTACTGACTGTGCAGTCCTGCTGGCAGTTATGAGTTGTTGCTGTTGGACAAATGTCACTTTTTTGACATCTACATCTATTCTGCTATTACTGCATGTAACAGATTGTTTAGTGAGAAATGTAGCATGACTCACCAAACCATGTTATTCCGCTATGTTTTGTGGAAAAGGTTAGATCACTAATGGATATCATTGTTTACTGAACACAACATATGTAGGAATGTATGAGTTCTTGTATCAGGATCAGCATCATATGAACCTTTTCATGCACTAGTTGTAGCTCATGGTGTTTAGTATCTCAGAGGAACGACTGCACTGCTGCCTAAAACTTTAAAAACAGAAGTCATTAAAAATTTAGTAGTTCATCTCCCCTTTTTTTACAATCATAAAACACATGGATTATTAAACACAAAAATATATCTTTAACATGTGCAGCTGAGCTATGATTAGAAAAAGGTTAGAAAATGTAAAAGCACAGCCTCAAATCTCAGCTTTTAAATAAAAACGCTAGTTGTTCTTAAATTGGAGGAAGATAAATAACAACATGAATAAGGAGATAATCTACTGTGACAGAATGTCATGCTAGCGTGTGGGATTTCTCTCTCTCTAAAATGTTATGTGTTGCTTGTTCTTTTTACAGGGTTAGAACTATGTTGACTCTTAAAGATCTAAAACAATTTTTTAGGTTAATGTTAACTCACTTTATTATCCCTGTCTTTCCATTCAACCCATCTTAATACACACACCACACCATATTTTATGGTGCTTCCTAATGATTTAACTTTTCCTAAGCGATTTATTACTATTTTTACCATGTAATATCCTTTGCATTTTACATTTTTCAGTGACAGTCAGATATTTTCCAACATTTCATTTTCTGGTCATTTAGATGTTTCATGAAAGATCAGTAAATTCAAAGGTTATTATATCAAAACAGATGTTTTCAGCAAAGTCTATCTTTAACTGGAGATAAAACAACCATCTATAACTATTGTCATGGGGTTACTGGTGAATCAGTGTTGCAGATGCAGATGACAGTATTTCCACGTTCACTACGGAGCCTCTGAACGTCCAAATGGGTCACATCTGATATCTCTGAAAAGCTGAGAAATTGCATTTCACCTGAATTATTCAAATGCATTGATAGAGGAGTGGTTCAAAAGTTATTAAACATTTTAGCTGTACATACTTTTGGTCGTCGGCAGCTGTTTAAGTCTTAGAGTTGAGTTAATGTGCTGACAAAGGCTGTAACCTAAAACAAGAGGACCTATAATGGAGTAAAACAGAGAAAAGACCTTCTGCTTCGACCATTTAAATGCAAAGTCATCTGCTGTCAGTCACTTGCCCTGTGGTGTGTTTCAGCTGCTTATGTCTGCACCTCGAATTAGCAAGCCAAGCTAATAACCTCAGTTAATGTTCTACTTCTGCTGAGCTGGAGCAAAGCATATAGCACCACTCACGAGTGCTTACTTCACAGGTCGATCTCTGCGTTCTTTCTGCGGCTTCGGACAAATGAGGCAATAGTGACAAAGGCCACCTCTGGAGTCTGGTCAATCATTTTCAGCTAAATTAAAAGTGAGATGGAGAACATAAAGCAGCTGTTGTGCTACATATGGGAGTAAAATGAATCATACAAACAAAAAGAACTTTAAGCTCTATTGCTGCAGTTACACATAAAACAGTAGTTGACTAGATTACTTGGGATTTTATGGCATAATAAAGTAAAATAGTGTTGATTGGCAGTTTTACGCTCTCTTTCAGTGGCAAGTAAGCAAAGAATCATCTGGGCTTTTGCTGTATACATAGAGTATTGCGCAAAAATCCTAGTCCATCATTTGGTTTGTTGGTTAAGTGAAATGCATTTCTCAATCTCTACATTAAAGTACAATCTGTATGTGAAGTATGTGTGGCAGTAAGAAATGAAAATTTCAGGGAAAAAGAGCTTCTATAAACTAAAGCGGTAATATATAGTGTGACCTCCCGTTGCATTAACTTGTCTTCAACCCTTTTGTTCAGATGATATGACATTTTATTGCATTAATATTCTGATGTTTTATACTAAGTTTCTAATGTTTCTATCAGTTTGCGTTGCTTCTAGTCAGGGTTCTCACTAAATACTGACTTAAACCTTTAGAACCCATTTACTTCAGTTTTTGTGTGTCTTTTAGGGCTTCGTACATATTCCCTTTATTTTGTTGTTGTATCTGAAGAAAGGAGAATGAGAAATAAATATGTATGCCCATTTTATCCCTGCAAAACCAAGAAAGTTAAAGGACCTTAGACTTTTTGCACAGCATTATATATTTATTTATATTCATATGTGTGTGTGTGTCTTAGAGTTAGTAAATCACAACAAGGGCAAACGGACAATTTCCTTCTGAATCAATCAGTCCTGCTTAACTGAGCACGGATTTCACCCCCATCAGCAGGTTACGAAGCATACACATGGACTTGAATCACCGGACACATGACACAAATAATATATAACAAAATGGCAATCGGAAAATTATCGACAGCTTAATCAATAAGTTAGATAGGTGAGATTGAATTGAACCTGTTGTTAATGTGAAACTGTAATCATTCTGAAATGATCCAAACAATCCCTGCATACAGATGTAAATACATAGTGTTATTTTATTCAACCACATATTTACATCCATGGGGGAAATGATGTGCATTTGTATGTTACGAGCCTGTGTGTGATGAGAAATTGATCGAGGAACAGGGAGTAAATGCAGAGTGATTATTGATCTGTGTCTGCAGTGTATTTATGGACTGCTCACAGGCTGTATTTATTGTCTAGTGTGAAGAGCGATATGGGGGAGTATGACCACGGTAAACATATTAGAGAAAAAACGTTGAGGTCTTTTGTGTTTTATCTGAAACAACGAACACATGCATCACAGAAATAGGACCCAAGAGGGGGTTGTTCACTGTAATTATGGTGCAGCCATGCAGTGGGCATCAGATGTTTACAGGATTTATTAGCATGGGGCTTGTGATTATATAATGTAGATGGAAGAATCTGAAGGTGACTGTACAAAGAACTGATATTTTAATGCAATTTATGCTTTTTTTATGTGTTACAGAGAGACACCAAGGGCCAGTTCCTGTTGGACCATGTGTGTAACCATTACAACCTTCTCGAGAAAGACTACTTTGGTATACGATATGTTGATCCTGAAAAACAGAGGGTAAGTTTCAACAACGAAAAGCAATCGGGCAGCAACCAAACATGTCGTAATTATCACTTGTTTGGTTAATGTATTCATATTTAACCAACGATTTATCATAAAAAGTGAAAAACATCCTTCCAAGTAACTATTAACTGTCTTTGTGTTGACTGAATGAGCAGCTGTCTATTGGGAAATGCACATAAATTAGAGACTCATCTTCAAGGATATTAGTAATTAAGGTAATATGGGAAAGATGTGTAGGCTGCATTGCTTGAAGAAAAAAAAAAGAGCCCACCTTGCAGAAGGAAACACCTCCACTGAGTCAGCAGGCTGTTGGATATAGTCAGGAGGCTGTTAGAACATTACAAGTTCAAGTGACAAATAATAACAAGTTCAGTGTCCATATTTCAGACAGCCCACACACAGACCAGGGACCAGACGTTTGGTCTCAGTAGAGGCTCAGCTGCCCTGGAGCTGTGTTTAAACTGCAGCAAGAAAGAATAACAACACACAGTGAGATGTGTTACAACAGAGACGCTGTAGAGGGAAGTAAACAAGCACAAGGCTCAAGTTAGAAATTAGAACAAAGTTGATGGAACTGAAGTTGATATATCCGAATGTACTGAAGTTTGGAGAGAAAACAAAGTGCTTTGCCTTTCAAGCATTTCAAGAAAAAATGCTATTGCAATATGACACTTCATTAAATAAATGTACTTAATGATCATGTTCAGCACACAGACATTCACATACGACTTCTCGTTGTTACTGGATTCAGACTATACTTCTACAACAAGTTGGACAATGAACATATATGACTGCAGGATTGACCCACACTGATTCCACCGACTCACAGACTCTGCAAAGTAAAAAAATAAAAAAATAAAAAATTGCCAACAGTTTCAGTTTCCCGGTGGAAGTGTTTAGTGACCAACATGTCACAGAGATCAACCTGGTCAGCTCCCTGTAGTCAGAGTGTCTAACTCTGTAACAGCAACATGGAGACTGGAAAAGGAGATCACAGATCACAGCGAAACCTCTGATCAAATACAGACCTCAGTGGAGCTCACTGAAGCTTTGGGTAATTTAACCAACATAATCTTTTTATACACTGATCGTCCTATAACAGAATGTGATCTGAGTCAGTATTTTACTCTCATGTTTGACTTTTCAACCCTGATTCCTCTGTCTCTCTTTCTGTTTTTCAGCACTGGCTGGAGCCCAATAAGCCTGTGGTGAGGCAGATGAAGTGTAAGTGTCTCTTCTGCTACCTTTGTGTTTTTATGTGTGAATTTCTGCATCAGTGAAGGCAAAGATGATCTAGCTAAAGAGGGAATTCCATTTTTGGTGATTAAACCAGTGATAAAACCCTAGCAGATAACCTGTGGCAAAGTAGCTTAAACTACAGTCTCTTGTATCTCTGTGAGCTGAAGGTATCAGTTCTCCGATGTCAGTGTTCTCCTAATGTTTACAACCTTGTGGTTCAGCAGAACAGATTACTCAGCTCTGAAGGTAGGGGTTAGTTGCACATTTAGTGAGCTTGGTTACTTATATCTTTAAAACCAAAGATACGAAAAAGAAAACAGCCATAAAAGTGCATGTGTGGTGGGTTACAGTGGAAAAAATCAAAATCTTACCAACTGTATTTTTTTCACTTGCAGTCAAAATATCTCATCACACTTAAAATTAGACATAATCACCTAAAGAGTAACTTTTCAGTGAGATATAAGAACTTATTTTTAGACAATAGATCTGTAAAATCTTATTTCAAGAAATCTACTGTCAAAAAATAGGTTCTTTATATCTGTTGAAATATTTTGACTAGAAATGAGAAAAATACACTTGGTAAAATTTTGATTTTTGCAGTGTACTTTATAGACTGTAGATCTGATGCGTCATCTGACCCACAAAACTTCAGCTCCTATAATAATTTGTGGATGAGATGTTAGAGATCACCACAGAGGTTATCTAATTGGTATGAGTCCAAATGTTTTCACAGTATATGAGTTTATTCAGGGACCTGAGACACTTCTCCCATATGACTCTGTTATTCTCCTGTGTCTCCTCAATGACTCCAAGGGTGTGATATGTTTACACTGAACACTGTGATCTGTGTGTAGTTAGACCATCTTACTCAAAGGTATATACAGTGAGCAAAATGTGTGTATGTAACTTTATTTGTGTGTCTTTGTCTGCCTTTGTTAGTGTGATGGGGTCAAGCTACATTAAAGAGACAACATCATAGGGACTCAAATGCCAAGAGGTTCTTACAGTGCATCCATACAGCACTCTTACAGTAGCAGGGATTGCTCAAAAAAGGCAAAACACCGAAAAGGATATACGTGCTATTTAAGTTTCTGTGAAAAAATAAAGTATAAATCAAAGATGAGTCGAGTGACGTGTAAATTTAGAATGACATGTCACTGAAGAATGACCTAGGCAGACAACGTCATACTGAGACTTTTTCTTAGAAACACCATGGGGGAGACGGAGACAAAATACAGACTGACAAAGTGACGAGAGCAGGGTCTACCAGGGGGCAAATGGCACAAAAAGGAAACAGAGTGAAATACGTAGACATGACATAGGAGAACAAAGAGACAGCCAAGGGTGACGGATTCTAAGACGTCGAATGTTAGTAAGATTTAACACGTTTTTGAGCTATAAACAAAGCAGGTTAGGAGACTGTTGTATCCATCCCACAGAGGATTTAGTTGGAAGAGGAAGACAGGACGATACTGTGTTTGTTTGAAAACACATTTTCCATTCATTGGCTGCCACCTCTCATATGGGAATTTGGGATTTTTCTGAGAAAACAAAATAACGGAGCAAATATATCACATCTAATCCACCTTGGTGTTTTTATTTACTTCCTTTTGTTTTACATTGGATGCGACCTGGTGTTTTGTTTTTTTTATTTATTTGGGTTTTTTTTTTTTATCCCTCTTGTTTTATTAAACTTCTGTCTCTTACTTTCACCTCATCCTGAACCTTGGCCACTATTTAATGTTTTTTTTTTTGTTTTTTCTTTCCCCCATAAATGAATAAAAGAAGCTATTAGTGGTTCATTCTGTTTCATCAAACCATGTGTGAGAGGACTAGAGGGTGGAAGGAAGGATGAGATGGTGATGGAGAAAGAGAGATGTGGTGAAGAGGAAATATGTGGAGGCTAATTCAAATGGGAGAGAGATCAGACAGTGATAGATAATGGAGCTAAAGAAAGAAGTCAGATTAGGGAAGAAGGGGGGAAAAGAGAGAAAGGAGAAAGATTGAGAAGAGAGGGGCTGACAGAGAAAAAAGTGAGTCTTGGAAAGATCTGAGTTGCACTGACATACCATTTATCCCTGTGGCGGGATGTATTCTTAAATTAGGACGTGTGGTGCATGTGGGCTCTTGTGTTTTAGTTTCTTCTGCGTGCACATACGTCAGCATACTATTGGGCCAAATCACTTTATATTAAAAAAAAAAAAAAAAAAAAAAAAGCATCTTGGTCCCTTAAGCCTGAGCAAATAAGCAGCTCAAGTTCTTTGGGAGCGGGTGGGAGGCTTGTGTCTTTTATATTGCTCAGCATCTATTATGTAGATGTGTGCTGTTTTTCATGGTTATAATACTGCAGAGGATCAAGCCATTAAAGACACAGCGGTGAGGGCCATGCTGTACAGACTTCCTCTCTGATATTAGATGATTTTACAGTTTTGTTGGTGTTCAACCCTGTTTTACGCTATTATCTTTACTGAGTTTACAACTGATCTTTCAACGAATATTTCGTCCTTGAAAGTAATCCACGCAAAAAAAAAAAAAAAAGATGACGAAAGAAATTGCAGACTAAAACTTATTCCACTGTCTGTACTACATGCAAACAAGACAGAAATAATTCAACCTGGAGGGCTGGCTTGGCATGGACACCTGGGTCTCAGGCTGGAGGGTCGTCTTCAGCAGTGGGAGGGGTGTGCAGACCACAAAAGGGCACTATTATCACATTTTGACCTCTGTGCTAGCACAGAAAATAGGTGGAAAAGCAGAAGAAAGGCAAAGCTAAAAGGATGCTGCACGGGCAAATTAAAATGTTCAAACTGAAAATGTTAACTCTGTGGTATAGAATTGTTAATAGACAAAAATACCAAAATGTCATGTTCTTGTGTGTGAACTAGAGGCATGTTTTCTCATTCTTTGTGTGTAAAACAGTGTTTCACAATTGCAGTTCAGTGTAATTCCCAAGCTGTCATTTCTGAAATGGGTCACTTTTACTTCGCAGTGTGAAGTGGGTCAGTGTAAATGAATTCTTCACAACAAAATCTGTACATCAGTGGAAAAAATAATTTTATTAGTTTTCACAGCTATAAGATTTCTGTAGCTATTGCCAAATCTGTGACTGCATAATGAAGAGGCTTATAAAAGCTGCAAGATGTTTCTCTCTGTGTTTTGGTTTCACATTGTGTGTGTCATGCAGAAATATTCATTCTACAAAGTGAGCTTGACTTGTTGGTAGTGTGTGTGTGTGTGTGTGTGTGTGTGTGTGTGTGTGTGTGTGTGTGTGTGTGCCTGCTTGCATGTTTATATGCAATTTTGTGAGATGTGTGTGACCCCAGGAGGGAGTTTAAGCTGTTGCTGTTGTTTGATCCTGGCCCCACACCCTATCATTGACTCTGTGTGTGTGCAAGTGTGAGATGAATGCATGTGTGTCTGTGCACTTATGTGTTACTATGCCTATTAACATATTCAGAGCTCAACGCCTCCACATATACACACTCCAACACACAGAAATGAAATGCTTTAGGACTCAGATCAAAGAAAAAGAAACAGACACCAGCCCTTCTGTGTGTGTGTGTGTGTGTGTGTGTGTGTGTGTGTGTGTGTGTGTGTGTATGACTAATTACAGTAATTATCAAATAACTTATCAATATTAGATGGGTACTGTGATTTCTTTTTTCTTTTTTGGACTCAGACTTATTCCTCTCTGCAGTTTTACATAAGCCTCTGCTCCCCTACTAGTTTCAACTTCTTCACTTATCTCCCCACTGTCTTTCTTTGTTATTCACTTACACTTTAGACCATCTAATTCCATTTATCACAGCCCTTCTCATTTCTCTGAAACTACTCAGCGTTGCATAATTAATATAACTCTTGTGTCTCTCTTGTCTCCAGCAGCTCATCAGCCTTACACCATGTGCTTCCGGGTCAAGTTTTATCCTCACGAGCCAATGAAAATCAAGGAGGAACTAACCAGGTAAAAATATCACTTTTTAACCCTCAAAGACATAGACGTGTCAGCCTTCTAAAAATAATTTCTCTTTGCATCTATCCATTCCTAAGTAATATATCATGAATCATTTTAATATTATCTTCGGTATTTTGCTTTTTTCAGTGAAAGGCAGGTATTTTTTTCCTACATTCAATTTATTGATTCAGCAGATGTTCATGAAATTTCAGAGTAAATTCAAAGGTTATTATATCAACACAGAGAAAACTGAAGAAAAATGGACTTATATTAGGCAAAATATATCATTAACTGAACGTAAAAGTAAGTGTCTGTAACCACTGTCATTTATCAAACTATGTAGGTTTTTCTAGGGAATCAGTGTCGCAGATGATGTCAGTGTTTCCATGTTCATTACACAGACTCTGAAGGTCCAAATGGGTCAAAACTAGTGCTGTCAAATCATTAAAATTTTAATCAGATTAATCATAGGTTGTTGTGGATTAATTTCGATTAATCACAATTAAATATCATTCATTTTTAATCTATATTAATCGTGTTTCACTTTGCATGAGAAAACAGACTCAAGAAAGAAGGGAATATGTATGCACTTAAAGTGTTTATTAAACATCTTCAACTGTTTTGACATAACAACTTGAAACAACAGTTTCGTTTTGGGGGGGTTTTGTCCTCATATTTCCACCCAGAGGCCAACATGCTGTTTAGTGTCTTCCATCTTTATGGGTTGGTTCTGCTGCCTGTCACTACCGGATCAACTGCCCATTTGTTCATGCATGACGGTAACTCTACTTGGACAAACTGCCTGAAATGTGTTGTCAGAGAAGTTCAGAGTCATTCGGCGCTGCAGATGGGTTAATTGCGTTAAAATTGTTAATCTGATTAATCATGATGATGGATTAATCCGCGTTAACACGTTAATTTCGACAGCCCTAGTCAAAACTGATGCCACTGAAAAACTGATAAACCATTTAACCTGAGTTATTTACATGTATTGATAGGATTAGTGGTTAGGGGGTAGATCAGTAGATGCTTTTGGTGGCTGGTGGCTGTTTAGGACTCACTGAAAAATCCACTCACATGCACATTTTGGCATCTTGCCCATTTACAGCAATCTGTTTTCCTGTCTTTGACTTTATCATTTTGTAAGAGGTCGGAATAATTTTATGACATGTGACACATGATTTATGATGAGGGTGTTTTATGAATATTACAGTGAGCAGATGACTATAACTCTGAGGACTGTCGGACTCAGAGATGCTCACTCAGCAGGGGCTTTGTTTTCATGTTTTCTGTCCCATCTGACTTGTTACATGGTACCATCTCTGCTTCGTATTTCCTTCATTCCTCTGTCATTTTTCCTCCTGAGGACCTTGAAGTATTTTTGTTGTGACCTCCAAATGAATGTTTCTCTACCTTTCCTAAGGGATTTATCACTATTTATTTTTTTTAATTCATTGTTAAGTTAATATATCATTAACTTCTCATAAAGACAAATATCTTGTACTCCTGTCTTTTATCAAACTACATTGATTTTATAGGTGAATCAATGTTGCAGAAGATGATGTAGTTTCCATGTTCACTACAAAGGCTCTGTACATCCAAATGGGTCATATTTTGAATTGATGCCAGTGAAAAGCTGAGAAACTGTATTTTTCCTGAATGATTTCAATGCGTTGATATGATTAGTGTTTCAGACATTCGGTCATTAAACATTTTAGATCAGTAGATGCATTTGTTTTAAGTCTTTGAGGGTTAACTATAAAGAGGCATTTCTGTGCATCATCATCATCACACAAAACTCTTTCTTTGACTCTTTGTCACCCTCGTCACTTGAGTTGTTGATTTGTCTGAAGTTTAGTTTAGATGTATGATTCATATCTGTCGTCACTGCTCTGTGACAATGCAGAATGAAGGTCACTATGACAATGGGAATAATAAACCACAGGTTGGGAGAAAGAGGACAAGAGGAAGGAAAAGAGCAAAGGTGTCAGTGTCAGAACAGTAAAGGGGTAAACACGATAGCAGCTGATAGAAAAAAGTGAAGAAAAACTAGACTGTGCCTATTTTATGAAGCCGAGCATCTTGTCGTAACTATATCTGATTCTGTTTACACTATATACATTGATTAAACCTGAGTAGTGAGTTTATGTAACACAGAGAACGCTTCTTTCTTCCTGTTACTTGAAACAAGCGCAATGTAAATGATACTGTAAGAGTAACTACCAGACAGAGTTTAGGAACTAGAACATGAGCAGACAGAGGAGGAAGTTCAGTATGCGACAAAGAAGACTACGTAGAAGGACGGGACTTAATACATCTGAGAAGGTCAGGTAAATTTAGAAGGCTGTGTTTTTAGGTCAATTTTTAGAACCTCTATGTAGCTTCAGTCTCAGACTATAAATAAAACTATTTAGCTACAGCAGCAGGCTTTTCACTCCATTCAATCTTTCATGCTTTCCTTCTACTCTTTCTTTGACTTGAGTTCAAAAACGAGTTTAATGAGTCAGTTGACGATGGTGTGAGGAGCTGATGTCGTCTGGAGCCTCCTCTGGAAACTCATCTGTATCCATGGCAACAAATGTCCCTAGTTTTCGTGCCACCGTCATTCCCCATCTCCTTGGTAACACAAGACAAATCAGCATGTCAGCAGCATGCCTAAACTTACCTCCAGTGAAGCCGTTTCCATGGTAACGACAGTTCCAGTCACTGCTGTACCGTAGACGTTTCCATGGCAATATTCTTGTTTCTCTAACTGCCATAGCAACATAGCAGGGGCATTATGTGGTGAAGGGCTATGGCTGTATTATAGATTTTACTATCCAGTGTGAACTTGATCGAACAATAACATTAGATTTTAATGAGACATCCATACTCACACTCATTCATGATGTTCAACTCAATTCAGATTTTACTGACCGTGCATCGTTTCTACTGGACTCACTCCTTATTGTTCAGACACACGAATTGCTGGCAATGAAAGCACTTTAGGAACCAGGATAAAAATCTGTGACATTCCAGAGACACTATTCGGTTTAGACCTTATATGTTTTAGGTGATGGATCAGTGTTCATGTGAAGAAACCCATCAGAGTGTTGGTCAAAGCTAGTGTAATGATTGGTGGACAGATTCTTCTCAGAGGCTGGAAGACTGAGAGGGCTTCAGTCCAAACATGGTCTTAAAGACATCCTAAATTTGATGCATTACACTAGAAGATTCAGCAGATACTTGAACGACTCCCAAAAAATCTGCTGTGTTGTGTTTATTGACTTATTCTGTACTTATTTTATTTTCTGCTTTGCTGTT
>JAPQRP010000030.1:29036592-29050304 GCA_037367295.1 Apogon hyalosoma
GGTGACTATAAGCATGTATGCAGTGTTGATGAAATGTGGGGTTAACAGGTGGGGGGACTGTATGAACATTATTTGTTAAGGTCACATTTGACTGGTCACCTTAACCATTGTGTATGTTTCCAGATATCTCCTGTATCTGCAGCTAAAGAGGGACATCTATCATGGCCGTCTCCTCTGTCCTTTCGCTGAAGCTGCCTACCTGGGAGCCTGCATCGTCCAGGGTGAGACATCTCTACTCTACTCTACTCTACTGTACTCTGCTCTGCTCTACTCTACTCTACTCTACTCTACTCTACTTTACTCTACTCTACTGTACTCTGCTCTGCTCTGCTCTACTCTACTCTACTCTGACCCTGCCTTACCCTACCCAGTGGTCAAAGGTGTGTGTTTTCCACTTTGAGACCAGAGTTCAATTCCCAGGGAAGACATGCACTGCAAAAATCAAAATCTAACCAAGTGAATTTTTCTCCTTTCTCATCAAAATATCTCATCACACTTAAAATAAGATATAATCACCTGAAGAGTAACTTTTCAGTCAGATATAAAGAATGTGTGGTGTGAGGTCCCGCCCAATGCTGCTTGCAGCTTTAATTTTGGCTTGTTATTGTACAGGTGAATTGATGCTCAAAATGAATATAAGTATGTTGATTTATATGCTTTGCTATTAACATTTTACACAGTTTTACTCAGTTGTTCTTTATTATGGTTGATGTGCACTGCACTGCCAAACTAATACTCGCTACCTGGGATTAACTATGCAAACAGGTGACATCCCTCCATTGGATATTTACTGCAGAGATGAACATGTTTACTCCTGAAACAAGTTTTTTAACCCTAACTGAGGGAGTGAGTAGCTTCTCATTAAACCATTACTTTAATGGAGAACATAAGGATTGGACTGTGTTTCAATGGAAAATGGTCATGTGGTCTGATGAGTCCAGACTGACCCTGTTCCAGACTGATGGGTGTGTCAGGGTGAGGAGAGAGGCAGAAGAAGGGATTACCCATCATGCCTAGTGCCTACAGTACAAGCCTGTGGAGGCAGTGTTATGATCTAAAGACTAACTAACCTACTAACTAACTGCAACAGTAGTTCTTGTGCCAGTTTCACTACTATGATAGTTGTATTATTTTGGTATTTTCAGTCTAAATTTAACTTTGTTCTGTATTATAATTGGAAAGATAGAAACTTTACAGTAGACACATTAAGATTCAGTAACATTATCCTTGCTACAAACATCAGTCTGTGACAGAGAAAAACTGTGGATGGAAGGTGCAAGCAGAGACATTATCATCAAAGCTTCAATTATAAGAAATATGATATGACAAAATCCAGGATTTGCACAATTTGTTCTTTGAAGCTTTTGATTTAAAGTTAAGCCTGAAGAAACTATTATTGTCAGTTTTCCCAAGATATTCTTCAGATAAAATCAGATTGAGGTTTGGTCTGTAGACTAACTCGAGTCTAACAAATCCCACTGTTTATCTCACCCGTCCTCTGCCCAGTGAGTTGCCTTAATTTCAAGTCATCAGTCTGATGTTTTAATCCCATATTTTAAAACACTACAAGACGTACAAGCAGCTTTTAGGGAATGGAATAAGAAAAGATTTTTTTCTTTTGCTAATTGGCAGGAACTGTTTAATGTTGAATTGCAGAGCAGAGCCACTTGCCTTTATGTGGAACAATGGGATTAGAGAAGCTTTATCCTATAAATGAACCTTGATGCATAAATCACTGAACTGTGCTAACTCTGCCTGATTGGCTCAGATCCCAAGAGATCAGAGTGTGACTGGCTGAGTTATCTGAATTCGTAGCATATCATTGGTTGCTCTGATTAATGAGGGCAGGTCCCTGTCCCACTTTGTCAGGGTGTTGATTATAGAGCTGGAGAATAGGTTGAAGAGTACTGTTTAATTAAACTCCAGCCAAATGTTGATTTAGTCTATTACTTCTAACAGGTTTTGAAAAGTATTTAGTATCTATTAAAACCCTATACTGGTGTAAATAAGAAATATTAATCTATCAGAGTTATGTAGCTCAGCTGGTGATATCGAGGCATGTATATGCAGAAATATACTTATACATTCTTGATGAGCACATTAACCTGATTTTATGGGCTTGTTTTCATGTTGAATATCACACTCTTCTTTCAGCGGAGCTCGGAGATTATGACCCAGAGGAGCATCCTTCAGACTACATCAGAGACTTCAAGCTGTTCCCAAAACAATCCCTCAAACTAGAGAGGAAGATTATGGAAATACACAAGAACGAGCTCAGGTAAAAGAGATGTGTAAATGTGTATGTGACGGTCTGTTTGTTGTCTGGAGCTGCGTCTTTGTTGCCAGTTTACTGTTTGATGTCAGTGACAGGCTTGGATGTGAGACAATTTTCCACTCTGCACACAATGAAAGCGTTCTGTCATTCTGGCTCCAGACAAAATTGGATGATACACAGAGATTTGTAGTTCATTGCATTCAGGAAGATGTTTGAGTTTAGATCCAGATGACGGTAAATAAAAAGTAGTCATAATTTGCAAAGAAATGAGCATGAATATTTATTTCCAACTTTTTACCCCGTCCCCAAAAGGGAAGGCAAGGGGTATTGTTTTTGGTTCAGTTTATTTCTTTGTTTGTTAACACTCTAGCAGCAAAACTATTGGTTGAATTCATAACAAATTTGGTTAATAGATTGCCAGTGACCCAGAATAAATGTCATTACATTTTGGGAAAAATAGGTCAAAATTCACATTTTTTATGAATTTTTAAATTTTTTTTTTCCCGCATTTACTTATAATGGGTGAAATTTCAAATGTCTGTAGCAGCAAAACTATTGGTTGAATTCATGCCAAGTTTGGTTTATAGATTTCCAGTGACCCAGAATAAATGTCATTACATTTTGGGAAAAATAGGTCAAAGTTTCAATTTTTTATGAATTTTTAAAACCTTTTTTCCTCTCCCATTTACTTATAATGGGCAAAATTTCACATGTCTATAAAAATATCAATTTTGTTTCAGTTTACTTTAAACTTGGCACATATATAGAGGCAACTGATATGCTGACATCAGCACATGCATAGACATAATGACGTCAGCTGGATCAATGCCAAAATAAGCTAGATACGTGCGAGGGGTGGGGTTTGTTGTGCCTGGCACCACTTGTTTTTTTTTTTTTGCTTTTACTAAAATTAACTTAACAGGATGAACTGGACCTAAATTGTAACTGGCTGCTTTTTGGTATCTTAAAAGCAGCTCATGCACAATAAGTATCTAAGAACTCTGGCGTGATGTTCAACTCTAAGTAGACTGTGTAAATATTTAAGGAGAGAAATCAGCTTGGATTTGAAGAAGGGATTGTGTAAAATAGGTTTCTTGGTCACGATTACTTTGCATGATCTGTATGAGTTCATAACATCACACGGTATAGAGTGTATAATCCGTAGTGAGCCTCCCCTGGAGTTGTTGGGTTTATCTGTGTCATATGTGGCTGCAGCTCATGAGTGATGTTGCAAGGTTCGTAGTGTTCATATTTCCAGTGATTACAGAACATCAAAGACAAATCCTTAATTTCCCCACGGCACAGAGGCAAGTGATGCCGAGTGCCCTCCATCTGCCCCACTGGGCCCAACTCTCAGGATTAACAGCATGCAGATAAATACTGAACTGCTGAGAGAGACCTCAGGTGATTTACACAGTCAAGAAGGTCTTTAATATTTGTACACATTCACCATCAGGGTTTAATATTTTTATTCTGCAGCATGTGGGCACAGAGGCATTTATTGTTGATTTGTTTGTCTTGATCAGTAGCAGCGTACATTACTCATCTGTAGACTGTGCACTTAGACTGATAAGTAAATGTTAAGGTGATTGTGAGAAGTGGTCCAAGTCTGAATGAGTAAATGTAGAAAATTACAAACGCACACACATACACACAGACAGATTTCATAGCCATATTACAAAGCCATGCCTTTTTTTTCCTTCACGCTGATTTTTTTTGTTAATTTTCGTCCTTCAGGGGACAGTGTGCTCCGTTAGCAGAGTTGAACATGCTCCAAAGAGCTCACACTCTGGAAACGTATGGAGTTGACCCTCACCCATGCAAGGTAAGTGTAAAATAATGAAAAATATGAAGTCCATACAGTTTAGTGTTCCAGATGTGTGGGTTACCTATTCCATCAGTATTAGCACAGCCCCATACCATCAGAGAACTGAGTTTTGATTATAAGATGGATGGTCTCTCTCCTGTTTATTCTAGAGGGTGGGATGCAGCCTCAGATCAGCTGAAACACTCAGTTTGTCTAAATCCAGACTAAAGACCCACCTGTTCTCAGCTGCATTTGAATAGTTCTTATTCAGAAGTTCACATCTGCACTGTTTCTTTCTAGCTTAAAGTTTTTATCTGTTTCTTTTTTCATGCCTATACTTTTTATTGCTTCCCCTGCACCCCACTGTAATGCTTTTAATGCTTTATGTAAAGCATTTTAAATTGTCTTGTACATGAAATGTGCTACATAAATGTGCCGTGTCCATGGCCTCCAAAAAGAATTTAAGTTTTTGATTCATCTGACCTCAGAACAGTTTTACACTTTGGCTCAGAGAAGACAGCAGTGTTTCTGGATCATCTTTAAACATGACTTCCTTTTTGCATGATAGAGCTTTAACCTGCATTTGAAGACAACACAGTGAACTGTTTTCACAGACAATGTGAAAGTGTTCCTGAGCCCGTGCACTGATTTCTATCACAGAATCATGCCTGGTATTAATGTACTGTCCTCTCAGGGTCTGCAAATCAGACATTTAACAGTAGTATTAAGCCTTGTCCCTATGCAGGTTTCTCCACATTCTCTGAAATTTTTGATGACATTATGTCCTGTAGATGGTGAGATATCATAATGTTATAATGGGGAAGATTATTATGGATTGGTTCCATAATTTGTAGGTGCAGTTTTTCACAGAATGATGAACCACTGCTCATATTCACTTCATAGAGTGTCTGCCTCTCTAAGGTGTTCTTTTTATATCCAAATCATATTACTGACTATTAACCAAATTAGGTACAAATTGTTCCCCCACCTGTTTATTTTTAGAATCACTTACTTTTCTAGCCTCATGTTGACCCTGTTTTTGGAGATGTGCCATCAAATTCACTATTTACTTTTCCCTCCTAAAATGGTGCATTTTTTTCAGTTTAACATTTACAACATTTTCTATGTTATATTGCAAATAAAATATAAATGTATCAGATGTGCAAAACATTGCATTCTATTTTTATTCACATTTTACTCAGCTTTCCAGCTTTTTTGCGATTACGCTTTAACAGATTTTTGCTTCTGTAAAGAGCATGACCCTGACAGTTTATATACACACATCCTCCTTAGCCTTTGTTTGTTTTCCCTATTTGCGCATTAAACTGACAAGTGATGACTAATTTCAGCTATAGCAGCTTTTCACTTTAACCTGAGAGAGGTCACAGTGGGTGAAGCAGATACGCTGAGTGAGAGGTCTTCATTCTGCTTAGATTTACATCAGCAAATAATTAGCAAGATGACTGGCAGCGTAATGTCAGTAAAGGAAAGAATTAGTTGTATTTACAAAACTGTCATCTAGAAATTAATGTTTTTATAGACAGATCAATCAATCTTTATGCTGCGATAAAGTGGATAAATATTACACTTACAGCCAACTGAATAATGTTACATTCAGTGGTGTAAAAGATTATTTTTGCCTCTCGTATTGTTTTGTTGATAAGGCAGACATGAACATAATAACTATTCGACACTTCAGTTCACTCTCCCTGGTCCTCCACTCATCCAGTGACAGTGTGAAACAGGGACACCCTCTCATGGACAGCCATATCCAAGCATGCTAAGCAGATTATCAAGATATATAAATTCTGCCTATTGGAGAGGATCGACTTTATCTGCTGCGCTCTCGTCAGCGGGGCTGTTTTTAATTTGGTTTACTGGGAACATATACCCAGGGCTGAAACATAATACAGTGACAGATCTGTGAAGATGAGGCATCACAGAGGACAGAAAGTGTGGGGAACACAGAGGAGGAAAGAGTGATTCACAGAGAGATAAAGAAATCCATAGCTGTAGATGAAAACAAGTCTAGAGATGATAAACAACACTGTAGGAGAGTGATAGTAACATATTGTGCTCTGCTCTTACACTTCAGTTGTTATTGCATGTCTCACAGTGTATCAGTTACCTTTATTTCCATTTTTCAGTGTCAGTAACCACAAAGTTGGGGGGGTTAATGCTTCACAAAAATATATATATATATTTTTGTGTAGGTGCATTGCCATGTATATTATAGATAGCCCACTTAAGCCCCTGCTGTTACTTTGCCTGTATCCCATAATGTCACATGTTGCATTTAATTTTAATTGTGTATATTTGCAGGATTTCACTGGCTCCACAGCTTTTCTTGGGTTCACAGCCACAGGTTTTGTGGTTTTCCAGGGAAACAAGAGGATCCACCTGCTGAAATGGTAGGAATTTGTCCTTGAATGATATGGTATGATATGGGTTGTTAAAAATAACAACCCAATAGGTACTTATACATAATCAGCATATAGTATTTATTTATTTATTTATTTATTTGGAAGGGTTATTGCACATTAATGAACATAGTATATCCTCCTGAGACCCCGCAATGCATTTTTGTCCTCTGTAGGGGACAAGAGTTTCACAGCTTTACTTAAAAAAAAGAAAGAAAGAAAGAAAGAAAGATGTCCACTGCAAAGAATATACCAAAAAAAAAAAATCTGTGGCATCATACCGTTTCTGATCAAGGCAATTATTTTATGTAAAAAAGCCAAAACTTTTCCTTTCCTGGGTCTCAGAAGGATATAATATCAGTGTAAATATGCCACAGATGGCATAACTGCTAAACTGCATCTGTAGACCCTTGGCAGGTTACAAACAGTAAAACAATTCATATCAACACAAATACAGTCAAAGATCAGTGAAGTGCAATCCAGTTACAATAAATATGGCATAAAGTGCAACTTTTTACAGTGCAAAAATTGATGTGCTGTTATGGTGTATATGTATAATATATTGAATGTGGCACAAAATACTGCATTCAATCACTATTACCTGCAGTAGATGGTGGCCAACATTTTGGAGAAGCAGACATAAGAAATGGCACAGAAGCAAAGCAATGTGTTGTGGTACACAAAGGCACCAATAAAACATTATTTTAGGCCCACCCAGAGCCTTTGATATAAGAGAGTTGCGACACTTCCATAGACTCTCATTGTAAAAAATGGCGGATGAAATATGGAGCAACTTCTGGGTTACGGAGGGGCCGGTAGTTCCAATATTGAGTGTAACGCTGTCAGAACACATTCAACCCTAACCCTAACCCTAGCAATTCCAGCGCCAAGTTAATAAGATGTCATCTTTCAAATTATCTAGTGTATTTACTGTATTAGTGGACATTAATGTTGTAAATTCTATTTTCTTTGGCATGTGTTAGCGTTTGTATAAATTTATAGCTTAAACACCTGTTATGTTTGATTTTCAGCTGTAGTCCTGTAGTTAGCTAGCTTGACTTGGCCAGCTGTTGAGATTTAACCACTATAACCGCACATTATGGAGTTTTTAAGATAAGGTAACGTTAGTACAACTTTTATTAACAGCGGGTTTTATTTTAGTTGTTTTGCTGAAACTTGTGGTGTTTCATATTTAAACTAACCTGAACATTTCCCCCAAAAATGTAAGTTTTCAAAGTAATAAATGCAGTCTTTTCAGTGGTCAACTCCACTACTCAGAAGCATAACTGACATAACGATACATACAGTTGTGCAACAATGGTTGTGTTTGGTTTATTTTGAAGTTTGTCATACGATAATGCACTCACTGCTGTCTGTCCCATAGAAGAACATGACAGCGCTCCATTCATTTGGAACTATTCAGGCTTACACGAACCACGTGATCACTGGAGCAGCAACACCAAAACATGTCGTGAACTTCTTTATGCGGCTCTGGGCCCACCTAAACAAATTCATAGCAGTTTAATTGTATGTAATATTGACTGAAGTACTCCCCAAAACCGCCAGACTCCCTTGACAAAAACAGCCATTTTGCTCATATAATTTGTTTGCGTTACCGTCTGACTTCGCTGTTTTAGCATGCGAATTCTGATCTGGTTGAGGCGCGGGCAAACCAACATCTACCGTGTCCTGCAGGGTAAACTGCTGTTTTTATCAAAGCAGTGGCCTTGACGCAAGCGATGTAACAGCTTCAGTTCCCCATTGGAAAGGGCTGCCTAACGGCAAGGTAAAGCAGTGAGAGTATTCTAAATATAGTTAAACTGACATTGATTTTTCTAGGTGGTGAAAATGCATGTTGCTGCTAGCCCTGTCCACAGCATTGCTTTGCTTCCTGTCAGTTTCTCCAGTGTTTGTGCTGACTATGGACCGCTGTGTGTAAAGCACTGTCAATGGATAAGCACCTTATACAGCCCCACTAACCCTTTAGAGATAAATATGCAAGCATGGGTGAAAAACATCACAATAAAGATGAAAAATCAGCACTTTCCCTCATTGTGTTTTATGTGGAATGGAACTGAAAGTGACACGAAAAGTAATGATGACAAATTTCAGGCCCGATGATTGAGTGGTAGCATTTCTTCTTCTTCTGTGCAGGGCTGATGTCAGCAAGCTGAAATTCGAAGGAAAAACCTTTTACGTCATTGGGATCCAGAAAGAGGTAAGTGCAGCATGTAGCCTATGAAAGGCAAAATGTGCTGTGTAGTTTCCTCCGTCATGATGATAAATTGTGCAGTCCTGAAGTCATCATCATGTTGACCTGTTAGAGCTCGGCCTCTAACATTTGTAAAGTTCAGGAGGGAAAAAAAAGCCACAACTCTGATGTAAAAGCATAGCGACTGTCTGTTTTCATTTAGGTTTTCAGTAGTTTTGTCTTAGTAACTGTTTCCGTTAGTTTCTTTAAATGTACTGTACATCCTTCCCTCTCCTTCTTCTCTATGAAGGCTTGTTTTCTTCATGTGTGTACTTCTTACATCAGATAAATGTGCTATGAACCTGTACTGTATGTGTATGTAATCCTGTCCACCATCACGCACACTGTGTATGTGTGTCGCTGTTTCAGATCTCCTTTACAGGCAGGATTCACTGTAACAGGATGGTGGGTGTGTTACAACAAACCTCGTCACTCACAATATGTGTTGACTGTGGCCCAAATATGAGACGCCTCTTCTTCAGCCATTCTATCACATGATGCAAATAAATCAATACGACTTCCTGCTCGTAAACTGCAGATTATAGGTATTTGAGTATGATGTGGTTAACAACTATAGCAGGTTTCTTGCATTTGGGACACGTCTGTCATTTGTATGTTTGATGTTTGTGGTCAATCCTATGGAGCAACCTTGTCAGTGTATCTCCTCATATTATATTGTTTTTATTTTTGCAAGACTTAAAGCTGATCATGCCTCATATTGCTGTATAAATCACTGTTATTACATTGTGTTTACATGTAAAATTACATATGATTCGGCTTAAAAGTCCTTGAACTTGATGGGAATTTACATTCATGTGGGCTGCTCCTCAGTCTCCCTACCAGCCAATCGATCGATCAGTCAGCCAATCACTCCGTGGACCAGAAAAATGGTCTCTTCATTAACTTTGCCATCCCTGCTTAGTATGTCAGTCTGTCTGCTTATTTGTCTGTTTGGCTACTCATGAACGGCTGAAGATGCAGTTTGATCTTTGTGTTTCTGTCTCTTCTCTCTGTGTATATACATAGTCATCACTGGTGAGTAATTACATGCTTAAAATACAAGTAGTAATTTAAGGAATAAACCCCAAATCTGGTGCCTCTCCCTGCAATCTCAACCTCACCTCACTTTATAATTGGAGGAACCTGTTTCATCATTTTATTTCATGTTCTTTTCATTTGTTGAATCATTTCAGTTCATTCAATTTGTGCATTTTATCTATTTTTTTTTTTTTTTTAAATTTTATTTTATTTTGTTGTCGATCTGTGTGTTATTTCTGCCTTCATTAATGAAAACAGCTGTCCTGTGTCACTATCTATCATGGCCACGTAAACAAGGTTATGCGATGTTACATATAATCGGTACCACTTCTCATTCTGTGTCATTGGTGATCTGTCACACATAAACATTGGATTTCTCCATTTTGTGTGTGTATAAATTACATTCCTGTGAGCATATTTTTCTGTATTTCATCAGGATTTAAACTGTCCATTAATGTGTCGAACCTCTCCTACTTCATGATACGTCACTGCATGGTTTCACTCCTTGTCCTCACCTTTGTTATTCAGCCTGAAACACTAAAGCTTGATTATCCCACTTTGAACTGATGGGATTTTTTCTCCATGATGTGTAGAAGCAACTGTTTGATTCTGTTCTGAGCTACTGTTTCTTTTGTCACAATCATATTTGACACATTTATGTCAGTTCCGATAAATAGATCTTTTTTTAACCCATAAAGACCCAGTTCTACTTTTGTTTCAGTTCCCAAATGATTTTTTCCTGTCTATTTAACCTTTCTTAAGTGATAAATCATCATTTATTACAAAGTTGTCCTCTGTATTTTGCATTTGTCAGTGTAAATCATGTCTTTTTAGTATTTAATTTCCTATATGCTCATAAAAACTCATTAAATTAAAGACATTTTAATATCAGAACAGAGAAAGCTTAAGAAAAGTGACTTTTTCAGCAACGATATCAATAACTGAATAGAAAAACAAGCATCTCCATCCACTGTCATGTATCAAACTCCATGGGTTTTACTGGTGAATCAAAGTTGTAGAAGATGACAGTTTTTCCACATTCATTACGGAGCCTCTGAACGTCCAAATGGGTCATATCTGATGACCATGAAAAGATGACAAACTGCATTTAACACCAATTATTTACATGTATTGATAGGATTAATGGATCAACAGTTAATAAATGTTTTAGATCAGTAGATGCTTTAGGTCTTTATGGGTTAAATGAGATAACATGACTTTTCCATGTAATCCAAAGTGGGATCAAATATAATCTATATAAGCAGTATATTTACATGCAGTTCAGACTCACACACATGTCCACCGTGGTACATGTGTGTCGTACACTTAATGTATGTACCTAATAAAACTGTTCTGTGTCAGAAAGGGGGTTGAGTAAAAGAGCTGACTTCAGCACCAAGAACTGGATGAGAGCGGAGATATAAACCCTGATTTCATGATTTTCATGAACATCAATTGCCCAGTGGATGATTCGTGGTCCATGAAGTTTTCACTATTTATAGGCGGGGGATACTGTGGTGTTACTGTGTTACAGTAAGTCATTCCTATGTTATTGATCTCGCTGCCTCTCCCTCCGCTCTTGTTGTTAAGCAGCATTGATCTCGTATCTCATATTACCAGACTCATAGGACTACAAACTAGACATTTACAGGAATATACTCTTCCTCTCAGGCCATAAAGATCCACGTTCTGCAAGCCTTTTTATTGCTGAATGCATGAGCTAGATCAGTCTATGTGTCTGAGATCCTGCTAAGCTTATGGCTTTGGGTCTGTAGGTCAGCATTTTGCACAGCTCCCTCTCATCGTGTTCAGCACTTTGGTTACTTTTCCTGTCCTTATTCCCACGTTTCTCCAGTAATCTCGCTCCTCATTCTTGCTGTCCTCTTCTCGTTTTTGTCCTTTCTCGTGCAGAAGAAGCTGGTGTTGACATTTCACACCTCGACCCCTGCAGCATGTAAGCACCTATGGAAGTGTGGAGTGGAGAACCAAGCCTTTTACAAGTGCGTAACTCAGATTGAAATCAAGAAAATATACAACACTTAGCAATAGTAGAGGACTCTTGCAACAGTTCACATTTCTCATTTCTTTTTTATTTTCTTTGGTTAAAACTGCAATTGCTTTCATCAGTGGCTGCCTATTATTATTATTTCACTGTCTCTCTGTGGCACTGTTACAATATGCTTTTGCCTTTTCACCGGGGAGCAGCTGATGGCTCTGAGGACGTCACTCTGAAGCCACAGAGACTATTGACACTGCTGTGTTACCAGAAATGGAAACAAACCAGGGTGAAGGCAGGAGCAACAATATGAAGGCTAAACTTTTCTTTCATCCGTAGTCATGGAGAATACAAGGTTACTGTCAAACAAAATAAATGAGCTCAAGAGCAGAAGAAAATGTCAAGACCTGACTGTATAAGCTGTGCAAAACAGCTAATGGTAAACCTTAAGATGTAAGAGCATCGCCTCAGGAAAGAACAAAACAGAACATAATAGCAGGCTGATTGTTGTAGCGCTTTAAGTTATAACTTTATTGTAAGTCAAAAGTAAGATACAAGTAATGGAGAAGACTGAAAGAAAGAAAGTGACAGGTGAAATGTACCTACTATGTCTGTTCAGTTGTGTCATTTTTACAAGCCCTAATGAGTGCTGTGTAGTATTCAGTAAATTGCACAACATTTAAGCAATTTTAGAGAAGTATGAAGACACAGTTATAAACAGGATTCCCACCGGGTCTTAAAAAGTCTTAAAAACCTTGAATTTACAAATCTGTATTTAACACCTTAAAAAAGTCTTTAAAAGGTATTAAATTTGATAAGATAAGCCATAAGTTATGTTTCCAAAAACCTGTTTGCTGTGTTGTGGTTAAATGTGTCTGGGACGTTACGTTGGTCCATTCAGTTCCACCCGTTCCAACACGACAATTTATACAAAATTAGGAACCAATTATTGCTAACTTTGTAGCCACCGGTGGGAATCAAGGCGTTGGAGTAAATAAATGGGTGCTTCTATGAAACTGGTCCCTAAAAACAGGATGTGGGGGCTAAAAATTCAAACCACATGTAGACTAATGTTATAAAACAGGTTTGGAAGCACTTTGGGTCTATTTTAAAACTAAATCAAAGGTTCAAAGGTTCTTTATTTTGTCATTCCTCAGTACAGGTACAAAAGAAATGAAATATTGTACCCCTGGTTAAAAGCAGTGTACAGTCAAGACATTATCAATAAAACTCACATACAATAAACTAAAAAAGCTAAAAATAGATAAAAACAGCAGCAACATTGGATAAGATAAGCTAAAAACAGATAAATAAATAAAAACAGCAGCGACATTGGCTGTACAGGAGAACAATAAGTGTGCCAAACAGTCTGAGATTATTTGTGTTTCATAGTGCAAGTGTGGCTTCCACGTTCAGTATTCGCACAGCCTGGGGGAAGAAGTTGTTTAAAAATCTGCTGGTCTTGCAGCGAATACTGAGATAAAAGAGAAGCTATTTTTCAGATAAAACACATTTTTATATTTTTTTAATATTATTTTTTATAGAAAAATCTGCGTGTAACACAATAAAAAAGACACGAAAATTACACGTTACTATTTTTTTAAAAAATATTTTACATTTTGGGAATCAACCTAATTATACAAGCTAGAGTGTTTCACAAAAATGGCCACTGTTGCAAAATCACTCATGATTTATTTGTGCTTAAATGGGCAGGTTCCGTGTGTAACTCCAATGGACACAATGGGTTACTCGCAAAACCTGAAATGGATTAAAAAAACCCTAGGATCATCAAATTTAACACAGTGTCTTTATTTATATGTATTTTATGTATATAAGACCATTTCAAGACATGTTTTCCAGATCAAATGCACTGACACCTCGGTAGCTTTTCATGTCCCAATTTTGGTCCTATTTTTGGCCCCAAT
>JAPQRP010000030.1:29050404-29077969 GCA_037367295.1 Apogon hyalosoma
CCTTTAGTTGTACCAGGCATTAAAATGAACAAGAAATTGAAGAAAACAAGGGTGGTCTAATAATTTTTTCCACAACTCTAGACTGACCTCACCCACTCTAACACATGGCTTCATAAAAGACGTCTGTATGGGATCACACATCCATGGCTTATTTTCAGATTTATCGCCAATGCTTGAGTAACAAAAAAAAAAAAAAAAAAAAATCTGTTGAAGCTGAGCCTTAAACATTAAACTTAAGCATTTATTCTGATACCTGTAGACACCCTGAGACAGGTTGCAGAGTGTAAATATTTAATTCTGTCTTTTTTTTCAGTCTGCAGGGAGGGGCCGGATGCTAATGCTTCAGGCTAAGGTACTGTAGATCTTTGTTGTAGAATTTTAAGTACTTGGTTGCAAGATCTATGAATATGAATGAACAAAAAAAGCCTTACTTTTGTTTGTTTTTCTGACAAAATCTGAAAACAATGTCTTAGGTGGAAAGGTTGAAACATTGAAATGATTTGTAAATAATCGTAGAGTATTCAGATCTTCAGTTCCATTGTTTGGTTACTGCTTGGTTTTATTTATCATCTGTGTGGAGATGCTCTTTTAGTTTCCCAGACATGGATTAAGCACAGACTGAGACTTAGAATTAAAATTCAATCCATGTTTAGGAAACCGTGCCACGTATGACCTGATTTTGTTTAACAGAGCAATATTGGAATGTATAAAGCATCTCTAGGCAGTGAAAGCCCCGAGCTTTCAGTCTTCCACTCATTAAATTGCTTTTAGATGTACATAACCTCTCATCGCTCAGACTGATCCATGCACTCACTGACCTCCAGTGATCAGGTAATAGCATTATTTAGTAAAAGACTGGAGTGACAACTTTGATGCCAAGCCTCATTTGTAACAAGTAACTCGCATAAAGGGGCCTGCCTCCACCCTAAAACTGCTTGTGGAGCCTTGTCTGGAATGAATAGCAAAGCTTGTCAAAGAACAAAACACAAACTGAATATGACTTGTCTTAATCAGTTTTTTGTCTATTGTGTTTTCAGGAGGATTTTGCCGGATATGACTTTGAGAACAGGTTACATGTTCGTATTCACTCGGCTCTTGCCTCAATGCGGGCGGCAGCTCCTCCTTGACCAGCTTTTACCTGCAACTCACAGACAACAGGCGCTCGATGTTGAAAATGCCATACTGGGCACTAACGTTTCACCATTTGTATTTGTTTTTATTTATTTATTTTTATTATTCTGAGCCAATTTCTATTTTTATCGTGTGCAATATCAACAGTACATATTTGATGGATAAAAATTCCAACATGTGTTTTATTGATCTGTTACTGGACTGCACAATGAATCAAAACATCGGGTTTTTAATGTTTAGGTTAAAAACTAGAATCTAGGTTAAACGTTAATATAATTTAGGTTTTTAAAGGGATCGGTCATATTGCTTCCACTTCTCATGTGAACACAAGTCAGGTTAACTAGAGTAAAGGCACATAAGTATTAAATGACAAAGCAATCTACATGAATGACTCGGCCTCCGACTCAGAGTCCGGCATCATCGTCTCAGTGTTTGTTAATGAACTTGACTTTTGTGTTGTACATGCTTTACTAATACACAGGCATGAGTATTTTGCATTTAGAGTATCTTCCCTACTTTTTGAGCACTTACTGTATGTAAATATGCAGATTTTAAAAGATGTGCCAACCTAGTTGTTTTACCTGCACAGTGCTACTCTTTACTGTAAACCAGTTCTCCTTTATATTGTTTGTTTTAAACTAATAAAATGGAATATTGTAAAATGGCTCATTGTTTTATCAACTACTGCATTACTATGAAAATATGGTACCGCTAAGATAGTTATGCATACACTGTTTTCAGCAAACAGATCATTTTTATCCTACAACTACATTATGCTAACATTACTTTTGGTATGCATCCTTAGAATTTAAAACACCAACAGAGTTGATATTCACAAGATGATGGGTATGTAGTAGTAAACAAATGATCCTTACTGAAATATTACATCAAAAACTATCTAATTTATTCATTTTTCCTTAAAATGAAGCCAATAATGTTCAGTAACATTAAGCTTTTATTTAGCAACAATAGAAATTCTGTTGTGATACCCAAACAGTGGTAACAGAGAAAAAGTTAAAGCGTACAGCAGCTATTCACAACAAATAGAATATTCAGTGCTTGATTGTAAAGGAGGTAAGGCTTGCATAGTCATAGTGATGCACATGCGTTATTGTGATAAGTTTCAGTAAAGTCAATGCATAGAACACTAGGAATGTAACTAAATAGAACTATGGCAAGACCTTTACACACACACGCACACACAAATCTATATGATCAGAGCAGTGTCCCTGCTTTAGTATACTGTAACTCGGACAGAATAAATGCTACTGTCTATAGCCTCAGGTAGATTTTTTGTGCAATGCACTTAGTCTCTATAAATATCTATACATAGATTATCATTTGAAGATCACTTAAACAATAATTTTTATTGTTGAGAATTAGGTCTTACTGATGAAGTGCTGTCACTTTTCTTATCAGATATGGTAACATTTTACTTGCCATCATCGTTGTAAATAGATGCAGTGTGATAGGAAATCAATTGCACAGGCCTTTGGAAATTAGCAATTAAATACCTGTTCAACATCCAATAAGTTTAGATTATAATAGTGCACAGTGGACATGTTAAACAGCCTGCATTTTCCAAAAAAGTTTTGTTTTAAACACTTTGTAAGATTAGCATGAAAGCTAAATAGCAGTTTAGTCAGGATGTTTGTGATGCATCATGCACTCTTATGGCTTAAGTTGAGTAAAATGTTTTCATAAGCAATAAGAAATATGGACATGTTTCAAACAATAAAACCAAGGCTACTGTATAACACTCAACTATCTACCTGAAATATTTCTGATATACATTCTAGTTTTTCCAATACATGCCTATACTATACTTTAAGTGGCAAAAACCACAATAAATGAACAAAACAGTTTTTGTGCTTTAAGGTTCACACAGATCAAATGAAGTATATATGCCGCTGGGCATTCAGAGTATTTTACAGAATTTTCTTGCTTCAAGACATTTCCAGGCATATTTTCCAAAACCGAACCCATTACCCACCTGCTGTTGTATATGGACTCTATTACAGTATTGTGTGTGTGCAGTTTCATTAACCTGATACAATCAGGAGGCCCAGCACAAACCAGGTACAGCAAAAATAAGTCCAAAGGTGGAAAAACCAGACATCCACGCCTCTGGAATCTGTGTGTTTCTGCTTGTTAGTAGATGTCAGGTAGCTGAGTGTAGTTTCTGTCCCAGTAACCTTTCAAGTAGAGCCAGTCCTGAGCTTTGTTGTGAGGGTTGGGTCCTTGGTTAAACCACCTGCAGAATTAGAACATTTGTGAATACAGTGCACTGGGATAAGACACAAATCCAACTAAACACACGCCCAAACCAAAGCACTGTTGTATACATCTAGAAAAACTTGTTTCAACAAAACAGGAACAAATAGGAGTCTTTTCAAACCAAATATTTATCTCAAACACCAGTATCTTTACTGTGTAACTGCTGGTGTTTCACAAATGTGTTCAGTTCGATAGTACACATTTGCAGTTGTGCATTTTGTCCTGTAGAGGGTGGTGTGGTGCAACACTTCACATCAGCGCAAACGAGGTAAGACAGCAAAGTAATGCTGTGAACCAAACCTTGGTCCTAGTGCAGTGTTCCTTCTCGGTTATAATAAAAGGGACGGCAGAGTGGATAATACAAAACAACAGGAGGCACTTAGTGAAACTGCTTTACAATCACAGGGCAGAAAGCTCATTTTTCTTGGTGTCTAACCTGTTTTTCCATTCCTCTGTTGATTTGGCGCGGTTTTTCCGGGCCATCCTTTGTTTTTCCTCGAGTCTCTTCTTCTCTGCACTTGCCAGATCTATAAAACATTTGTCCGAGAAAGTGAATATCATCACAGATTGGATTAAGCTGGTGTGGTGTGAGAGGGACCGAATTTATGGTCCTGCAGAGTACCTATATCTCCATTCTCCATGGCTCGAATGTCAGGCCTGAGGCGACTGTCTGTGGTGGGAATGACTCCTTCCATGCTTTTTTCTAGTTCATTAAGTTGCATTGCGAATGTGGAAAATGCATAGAACTACCAGGGGAAAAAAAAAAAAACAGCATAAAGACACAGAATGACATTTTCTATTTTTTTCCCCCAATTGATCTCTTCCTGTATGACTTTCTGTCTCCTTATACCTTCGCTGAGTTTTCTGGCCGGGGCGTTATCTTCCAGATGAGCTCACTACCTGGGATTACTTGGACCGTCTCGGCGTCGGGTGGAGGCATTTCCTCTGGCTCTTCGTCTACGTTGCTCTGAGGACAGAGATACAGACGTGCATATAAACTAGTGACGACAGGGCAAAGTTAATTTCATGGTCTGAGTTTTATTTTACCTGTTTGCTGCCCTTCCTTTCGTCTGAATTCTTTTTGTCGGACTTTTTGTGGGCATCAAAGGTAGCAGGGTCAACTGTGTACAGGCATTCTGTCCATTTTCCGTATATTGCACAAAGCTTCTTTTTGCTGGAAACATGTACACACACACACGCACACACACGCACACACACACACACACACACACACACACACACACACGACGGGTGATGTTAATCAAACTTTGCTTTAAATGCCATCATCACTGAGACTCACTGCCTCATTACACTGATGAAAAAACCTTTCCTAAATACTGTGGCGTAACAATGTATGTGGGGGTTTATAAGAAACTCACTTGTGGCCTTTAGAAACTGTTTAATTATTCTAAGTATAATGACATTTTTCTTAATTAAAAAGACAGAGATACCTTTTATCTAGGATGTATCCCTCCACTTTATGGAGTTCTTTCCCAAAGAGGCCACAGGGTTTAAACGTCATGCTGCATCTCTCTCCGGTCCTGCCAAAGAATGACAGACTGTTTACTGATTCTCTTTCACTCTTCTTCCTCCTTGAGCCGAGGCTTTCAAACATTAATTACCCCGCTCATTCTCTACTATTCTAATGGAAACTGTCCCAGTTTTGCTCTCATGATCAATACGCTGAATCTTAAAGTGGATCAACGCGCTGCTGCCGAGTACAGAAAGAAAGATGTTCACATAGTCGAGTCTCCGTGCATGCAAATGAACCCGGCGACTGTGCACTCCCAGAGAATTTTATTGCTTACTTGTGATTGATCACTTCCACGTTGCCATACTGCTCAATCCAAAGCTGGCCAACAATAATATTATGAACACAGCAGGTTGGGTTAGTCCAGGTGTACGCCTCATTATATCTACAGAGACAAAGGATTCACAAAGTAAGGAGAACAAGTAACAGAAGATGATTAAATAACCCTGTGACTAAAAACACAAACAGAGCAGTTGTGCACTCACTTGGGCAGCTCCAGTGTGATGATTCCTTTGGGCTCAGCTTCTATGCTTTTCCCCCAGAATTTGAGCTTGGGGTAGATGGAACCGTGAAAAACAAAATCCTCTTTGAGGCCCTCGGCGTGAAAGGCACTGACCGGAGGGTGATGGCTTACTTGCTCTGACATCCACCTAAAGCCCAAGTCATCTCTGGGGGAGAACAAAGTCACAGTGTGGACCGCAGGCAAAACGGACTTAAATATGTCCAGTGTATGCTGTTTCTTGTATGGATTCAAGATTCAGTGTGTGATGTATGTTGCGGTGTGAGTGCAGACTGCTGGCAAATGCACAGCGCTTGCCTCATTTTCCCTTATGGCTGCAAAAAATGCAAAAAGCCCTTGCTGAAGCCAGTGTCTGATTAGCCTGCTATGGGTTGGTTTGTTCATAAATCTAGTCCACAATCCAGCAAACTGTATTACAGTGATATTGCAGCTTAACACTGAATTTCACCCGCCATGAAACATAAGAATGAATACAGAAGTCTGTTATGGACTACAGACTCTGCAAAGTCGACCTGCTCTTTATATAGATATAAATGGTTTATCCTAAGGTAATGAAAATACAACACAATTACTCTTATTTTCATGTGATTATACATTCATAGGGACATAATTATAATCAAATCATATTCAGTTTGTGCCGTTATAACTCCATAAATCTTACACACTGAACCTTTAATAACAGAAAAGCACATTTATGCGGTCAAAGTATCCTGCAGACATTGTGCAGTGTACCGTCTCACCTGATGAGCTCATAGGTTTCCCCCAGTAGTGGGTTAAAAGGCTTCCCAGTCCTCTCCCACTGTGATGCTACAGCTGACACGGCAAATGCTGCAACACACTGCAGACACCAGAACCATTCCATATGTAATATTTAAGAGAGGATAGTATACTAATTAGGCACTAAATTAAACAAATTAAAAGAATAAATTCATGATTTAGTGCTAACTCAATGACTTACTGAAAGCTAAATTCTGTTAGAAATATGGCAGCAAACCAGTTTCTGAACATCAATCACATCCTTTACCTTCATCCTCTCGATTGAGTCTGTCGTGGCATTGGCCTGGTGGATGAGGTAGGTGTGCTCCATGTATTCTGTTAGCCGCTGGAGGAAGCTCAGGGGTTCATTAAATACCACAGGCATGGCGATCTTTGACAACTCCTGAGCAAGAGTGGGATAAAACAGAAGTGTACAGACATAGATGACCGCAGTGGAAGGTTTCCTGTTTGTGAGGTCAACAAAAAAAAACAATACCTGGATGTGGATGTATTGCACATACATCCACAGCATATAGTCTTAAAATGATAGATCATTTTGGGAGAGGATAAAGAATTGCTACATACTTAATACTTGTAAATAGACAAAATATATTCCTCTATGCCTAAAGAACTGTGCGTACTTGCCACATTTAACAGTATTAGTTCAGAACTGGAGTAAAGACTGTGATCCCACTGGATTCCAGGATACATTTGGGTGCTTCTATGAAACTGATCCCTAAAAACAGGACATGGGGCTACAAATTGAAACCAGATGTAGACTAATGTTGTGAAGCAAGTTTGGAAGCACTTTGGGTCTATTTTAAAGATAAATATTTACTGAAATAAAAGAGAAACTATTTTTCAGATAAAACACTATTTTTGAGTTTTTTTTATATATATTTTTTTATACAAAGATCTGCATGTAACACGGTCAAAAGGACACACAAATTACGTGCTACTATTTTTTCCAATGCCTTTTTATTCTCTAACAGGTACATTTTGGGGATCAAACTAATTATGCAAGGTGGTGTTTCACAAAAATGGCCAATGTTGCATAATTATTCCTGATTTATATGTGTTTAAATGAGCAGGTTCTGCGTGTAACACGAGTGGACATGATGGGTTACACATGAAACCTGGAATGAGACTGATTCATGAAAAACCCACGTCTGGATAAGAAAAACTACTAGGATCCTCAAATTCAACACAGTGTCTTCATTTATAGCGCTATATAAGACCATTTCAAGCTATGTTTTTCAGATCAAATGCACTGACACCTCGGTAGCTTTTCATGTCCCAATTTTGGTCCTATTTTTGGCCCCAATATTTTATTAAAAATTCATCAGTTTTGGGATGGCTCAGGGTAAGTTTATGATTTTTTTTGCATTTACCTGAGGTCATCATTAGGTACATCCTGGGGCGAAATATGTCTAAATTTCTCTTTTATTCTTGGGTCTAAAAAAGCTGACCAAGTGCCAAAATGAACCCAATTTCATAGAAGCACCAAACTACATTTTCCTAAATTCTAGGGATCATGAATTTTTGTCAGTATGGCTGTGAAATAGTCTGTGAAATGGGCATTAAATTCTGTTTTAAGTAGTCTTAAAAAAGTCTTAAAAAGGTCTTAAATTTAACTTGTAGAAACCTGTAAGAACCCTGTATAAAGTTATAAAAGCTGTTTGAGAACAGCTCCAGCCTGCATTTCTGGGTATTGACTTCTTAATGACAACAGCTCATATGTCTCTGAGAGGCGGACAGAGAGGGAGTGGATGTCATCTCAGATGTCAGACAAGCATCAGAGGTCCTTAATCAAATCAGAGTGAATTGAGTTTGTAAATGGCAGCCAAGAAGAGCTTTGAATACAGCTTCATACACACACACACACACACACACACACGCACACACACACACACACACACACACACAGTGTAGCAGAGCCGAGAGCGGAGGTGTGTGTCTGTACACTGGCACCATCTCTGCTGAGCCTCTGGAGTCTGGTTTCACTTGATAAACGATCCCGAACCAAACACAATGGTTTGACCTACTGCATAAACTTGTAAAACGGCACACTTTGAAGCTTCCAGGTCTGCTTACTAAAGGTCCAGTCTGCACCGGATAATCATTTACAACTGTTGTTTCATTGAAAAATGGGAATAAAAAAAAAGGGAAGCTGACAAAACACCCTGTTCATGTATTTTTAGAGGGAGGTTTTGTTCTGGTTTGTGCTGCATAAGCTTATATAATATGATGTTTTTTGGTGTGTGTCTCCATTCTCCCTCTCTTTGACAGGTGTGCAAAGTCAAGTCAGATTAAGACGGTTTCTAGCAGTAATATTTTCTTCAAGGGAAGCAGGTTCAGATACAGGTAAGAGAGCGGGAGTGGGCAAACTTTTTAATGGTAAGATTATGACTAAAATTTCTTTCAATACACTTGATGTAATAGTTTAATAAAAGTGTTATAACTCATAAGCCTGTCCTTATGACTGTACATACAACATGTCCCAATTTACAGTATGTTCATTAACACGCAGTAGAGCATAATGCTACTTTTTCTCTGTATATATCACCACCTACATCCCAGGATTATTTATCCATAATTTACTGACCCTAATATTACAGGAAATCCTCCATATAAGTCTGTTATTGGAGCCATGTTAGACCCAATTCTCCTCTCAGACAAAGCTCTTTACCAGGCTTACACTTCACTCCACTCCATTACATCAGCTGGCAGAAGCAGTCTGGCTTAAGGGCTCAGGGATAACTAATAGCATATGGTGGGGTTTGTTCTGAATAAGGGAAATGGTGATTTCTGCAAAAAAGGAAGACAATGGTCTTGAAGACATGAGCTCTTCCTGTTCATGCTGCACTTTCCAGAACAGGCACATATTTACTGGAATACAGAACTGGTGTGACTGTCCCCTGTAGATGTGTGCCACACCAGATATTTGATTTCACCCTCTAATTTATGAGCTAACCTTCAATCTTGACAACAAAAGCTTAATAGATGGGGCAGTTCTCTTGTAACAATCAGACTAATGGAACTACTGACCCTGCTGGCACAGAAACAGCACCGATTACGAGCAACAACTGCAAAACTGATTTAAAAAAAAAAAAAATCGTAACTGATGTAAATCACAGCAAAGTGTTGCCTTGTTTCATAAGTCTAACTTTTAAGAGGAATGTTGCTATTTTCATGATGAAATTAGGCACAGATTGTCATTGATTGATACCAAACTTTACCATAAACACTATAACAGTCTGACAACCTGCAAACTGTTAAAAGTAAAACACCAGATGATTGATTTGTTTAACTTAAATGATGCTTTTAACACTTGGTCTTTGCTTTGAAAAATCTTATATTGCTGTGTTGCTGTACTGTTCCTTCAGTACCGAATATTTCTCCACTTTTTTAAATGTTTGTTTCTTTTTTCATATCAGTGGACGAGTAGCCAAGGAGGTGATAGAAGCCAGCTCTAAGATTCAGAGAGACCCTCCAGAGGTGTGCAGGTGAGGACAAGTCTTATCAATCCATCACACCGAAATATATTATTTACAGTCAAATTACTGCTAATTTGCGTCCTTTTTTTTTTTTTCATTTTTCTTATTGTTATTCCTCAATTATAACCCACCAAGTAAAGCTGTCAGTGAAGTCCTTGTTTTGTGTTTGCAGAGCCCACTTTGGTCAGAGTCGAAGTTTTAACTCTCTGAGCCATAAAAACCTCATCATGAACATGGAACCTCTGGTCCCCGCTCTGCCCTCGACCAACGAGTATGAAGAGACGGCCCCAGAGAATGGTAAGAGGATACCTCAGGCTTTATGTATGCAGAGAGACACACACATTTGTCCTTCCACCACAGATCTCTGGAAAGTCACATGAGGGCTCCCTTGTGTAGGAACATGCACAACACACAGACTGAGAGTTAATTGAGCAGCTGATGCTCCCATCCCTCCATCAGTCTTGTCTCCCTAGAGACACCCATCAGAGCGTGCTAAAAATACTCTTCCCATGATCCATCCTAAGGATAAAACCAAGCCTGTGTGTCCATGTGTGTTTTACACATCGTCACATCAAGGGAATAGAGTTAACTAGACCTAACTTGAATTATCATTAGGAAAAGTCAATTAGAAGTTATTTGTGTGGCTCCAAGTGGTCTATGTCCTCTAATGCTAATCTGTGCATGTGGAGGCCTCTGTTTGTTCATTTCCCTGTTTATGGGAGTGTAAATACGCAATGGTTGCATCATAAAAGTGAAAGTCAAACACATTATGCTTTACTGGCTCGAACCATACATGCTGAGTCTTACATATAGTTTAGCAGAGAAGGCAAAACTTTATTTTATATATGTAAGAAGATACAAAGGTTTATTTACACATCTGTCATTTCTTAAGAGCTGTACCAATGCAATTTTAGCACAAAAATGGGATTTCTATAAAAGGAAACAAGTTGAACCTAAGTGAATATGAATTCGTCATGCATTTATTACTTAAACATTTTACTCTTCATTTAATACACTGCCTGTCCAAAAACAGTCTCCACCTGGATTTAAATAAGCAAAAACATATTTACTACAGTAGTTTATATGTTTAACTCAAACTGATGCAGTGAGTAGCATCTCATTTCTTAAACTATTAATTTGCTGAGGAGCAAAGAGATTGAACAATGCCAGGATTCATCGAGCTGGAACTGTGACCGAGTGGTTCAGGGAGCATGAGACATCATTTTCACACATGGATTGGCCACCACAGAGTCCAGACCTGAACTCCATTCAGAATTATTGGGATTTGATGGAGAAGACTTCACATGGTGACCTGATTCGCCAGCATCACTACATGATCTTTCCCAAAAATTAATGTTACTAAAGACAGTGTTGTGTGTTGTGACATGTATTGTGATAGTGCATAAGCATTGCATGACATAAACAGTGCCATAGTGACTGTGTCCTATAATCACAGCTAAAAGCGGTGCAAAAAAAAAAAAAAAATAGGAAAATTGTGAGGGCTGTTTTTCATCCAGGCAGGGTAGAGTGTCACATTTCTGCCCTCACTTGATCAAAACCAATTAAATATTTGTATTTTTTATGATAATATCTGCAAAAAAACAAGTGGTGCCAGGCAAAACAAACTCCGCCCCCCCGTGCGTATTGTAGCTCATTTTGGCATCGATCCAGCTGATGTCATCATGTCTATGCGTGTGTTGATGTCAGCATATCAATTGCCTCTATAAATGTGCCAAGTCTGAAGTAAATTGAAACAATATTGATGTTTTTATAGACATTTGAAATGTTGTGCATTATAAGTAAATGGGAGAAATTCAAAAAGATTTTTGAATTTTGACCTACTTTTCTCAAAATGTAACCACATCTATTCTGGGTCACTGGAAATCTATAAACCCAGTTTGGTGTGAATTCAATCAGTAGTTTTGCTGCTAGAGTG
This sequence comes from Apogon hyalosoma, assembly GCA_037367295.1. Taxonomy (NCBI): domain Eukaryota; kingdom Metazoa; phylum Chordata; class Actinopteri; order Kurtiformes; family Apogonidae; genus Apogon; species Apogon hyalosoma. The sequence continues at coordinate 29,062,053 of JAPQRP010000030.1, forward strand.
TTAACAAACAAACAAACTGAACCAAAAACAATACCCCTTACCTCCCCATCAGCTGGCGGCGTAAAAATATGAGGGATGTTTTTGGTTCAGGCAGGGTATAGTGGCACATTTCTGCCCTCACTTGATCTAAACCAATTAAATATTTGTATTTTTTATGATAAAATCTGCAAAAAACAGGGGGAAAAATTCTGTTCAATGCTACTAACACATCATATTAAGGAGAAATGTATGCTGTAGCTGTGAGTGTAGGTTACACTGAAGGTGGTTCCTGGAGGATCTTTAAGTGATGCTATCCATCAACTGACACTGAAGTAGAGCTGAACTCAGATCAGCTCTCTCCCCTTGAGTGGGCTGTATAAAAGTGGGGTCTATTTCTTTTTCCTTATGAGGCAGTATATGTCCAAGCAGGCCACGAGGAAACCCAGAGATATTTGCTCTTAAGGCTGTTTCCCCCAGGACTCCACCTTCCCAGAGTAGATTTATATTGTCCATATAAGGTATTCATAACAGTGGGGGATTAGTGTTCCCCTTGGGATTTTTGTTTGCATCTTATCATTAGTCTTTGTCACTTTTTTCTCGTTTATTATCCCAGACACTCTCTACTCTTGAAGCATGCATCTTAGTGTTAAAGACAAGAGAGCAGGTAGAATGAGCAGAGGGTAAGGTTACACAAATAAGATGAAAGCCGGGATGAGGAGAGGAGGAAGAGGAGGAGGAGGAGGAGGAGGGGGGTGAAGAGGATATGAGAAAGAAAATGGACTATAAGGCTGAGAGGATAAACGTGGTTATGAAGGCTGTGGGCTGGTCAGAACGCAAGGATATATCACAGAAAGGAGGAGGGAGGGGTGTTTTTAAAGGATACCGGGAGGAAATGACAATGAACGTATATGACTAAAGGAAGGTCACATTACAGCAGGTGTAGAAAAAAAAAGAAACTGGAGATAAAGCGCAATGAGACAAGAGAAAATACGAAGTAAGAATATTTAGAGTTTTGGAGAAATCACAAAGGTTAATTAATTATGTTATGCTCAAATATGTGTCCAAAAACATTGTTTTATGTTTTTATTTCTGTTCAGAGATTTGGTAAAAAGTGTTCAGCCACTTCCAGCTGCTATCTAAGGGGATGGTGTACTCTGTCCAGCCTTGATTCATATCTGGAGATCTTCTTCTCATCCTTAACCCGTAACATCAAACAGAGGTTACAGTCAGCTTTTAGCCTGAAGGGCGAAGCATTTTGTTAAACATTGCTGCAGCTTGGACAGTAAATAGGATTTTTTTTTTTTATTACAGTAAACAGATAATAGCATTTTATCTGCTCTTTGGCGGTTAGAGGACTGAATTGAATGAATGAAACTGAAAACACAAAATTATTAGCATTAGTTTTACCTTACAGCCCCGGGGAGGGATATTACTACTCTATATCTGAATTACTGCTGCCATGTTAATTTCTTCTCTGTCATCCATCCCTCCATCCCCTCCACATGACCTGACCCTGTCTTACAGGTCTAGAGGCTTTTATCTCTCTCTTCCCTCCATCTTCTCCATCCATCCCTCCCTCTTTTCTTCCATCACTGACCCCACACATGTAGCCTCTTGTGCCATCACTCCCTTTAATCTGTTGATAGACTTCCTTCTCTCACACACACACCTCCTCTGACAGAATTTATGGGCTTCTTCTTCTTTTGTCTTCCTGCCTTTCTCTCTGTTCACCTCTCTGTCTTTCTCTCATTTCCCTCATCCCATTTAGACGGAAATCAATTCCGTCTTGGCTCAGGGTCAAAGAGCCGCAGCAGTAACCATCCAGCCCGTCTCACTTGGTTAGTATGGGAGGGGCAGGAGGCGGTCATCACATAAAGAGCGTCACACACCAGTGACAGGCCTCGGGCTGAGTTAAGACATGACTTTCAGTTTGAGAGCTTTCTGCCTCCATTATCCATATCAGTGTGCATTTGATATTACCCAGTAAAGTGCAAAGTACGACATGCAGTCAGATACAAATATTTATATGGCAAATGTTTCCTGTTTTCAGTTTCTTATTGACATCATACATCATGTCACCTGTGGGTTCAATCAGTTCAAGTTGATAAGGAAAAGATAATTCAGACAGACTTATATCTTTACGTACTAACATGATTTTTTTTACTTTTATTCAAAGATCTAAAGATAAAGCCTCATTAATGGCTGTACTCTGTCTGTTTGCAGTGTCTCAGTAATGTAACAGCGGGCTTTAGGCAGTCAGTAGCTCTGTTTTTGTAGGCTGCGACCTGCAAGGACTTTGGGATAAAGTGTCCTCAAGATGGTCTAGGATCACCATCTATATTCAGACTACTAATCTCAGCCATTAGAACGGAAACAGGAAGCTGACCCAAGGTCATTGCTGACCTTCTTCTGTTTGCACAGCCTGTCCCCTTCTTATCTACCAAAACCCATTCACATACAGCATATTTTAGCTAAGGCTTCAACTCTGATGTTTTGCAAGGATCAGACCGGTAACGATATCACACATTCTTGTCTGAACTCATGCCATCATTCAGTATAATGGAAGCGATACGACAGGCCTTTTCTTCTTCTGCACAAGTCAGCTCATATCAAGGCAAAACCGGTCCCCATCTGTCACTCATAACAAATTAGCTCAACAGTTGTATGTTTTCAGTGAATATTTGTCTCAACAGATTTATAGTAGAATACAACAGAAAACAAGTCAGTCTGAGAAGAGGAGAGGACCAAGACAAAAATGCAGATAGAAAAAGAAAGTTACCCCTATCCCATCCCATCCCATCCCATCCTGGGTCGGGTCTGCCCCTCTGTAATCAGTTCTAGATTAGCTGCTCCTCTCCAGCCCGGACCACCTGTTTAAATATAGAAACTGCAGCTTTGGGCCTGATCCTCTTCTAATGCCCCTCCAGTCTTTGTTAACATCGCTGACATTCACAGAAGTGCCCCCCATGCCTGTCTATCAGAGAGAGAGCGTGTGTCTGCTGTTCGTCTCTCAGTACCTCTGTCAGTGTGTATGTAGAAGCACATTGAGTTGTGCACGAGTGTGTGTTCGTCACGAGTGTGTGTTCGTACCCGGTCTCAGGCCCCAGAGCTCAGCTGGCAGCAGCTCAGTCAGGGTGTGGGGGTCTGTGTGGAGACAGCTGGGTCCAGGGTTTGTCATCAGGCTGAAAGATGGAGGTCCTTGAGCACCGAAACAGCACTGATGTAGGAGGTGGCCTCATGCAGAGCAGTTTGGAGTTGGGGGTTAATGAGCAGTCCAACACTGGTGATGCGCTGAGGTGTGGGAGCCAGGCAGCCGGACTCGGGCTGGACTTGACCCCAGAGACACTGCAGGGTGAGGGGATGGAGAAGGAAGAGGCCGGACCCCTTGAGGTCTTCCACCCGAGGGAGGCCACAGAGAAACAGTCGCCATCGATTGTAGTAGCAGAAGCTTTGCGGTGCCAGGTGAAGATCACAACACGGCGTAGCCTGCATCTGCGTATAGCCAATCACACGGCTCGGGATGTTTATGTGCGACTGGTGGGACAAGGAGGATGCATCGCTGGAACCAGTGTTGGACAGCAGAGAAATCTTCTGGAACAGAGTAAGGCTGATTGGAAATTCAGCAGCATGAAGTTTACATAGTGCATCTGTAATGACTAGAGCACAGGCCTTTCTATCGTTCACTATTGCGGTTTTAAATATTTATAATTTGCACGGAAATCACTAACAAAGGATTAAAACATCAACAAACAGCACCAAAAGCTGAGCCCGGCAGTTGGGTTGCCAGGTTTGTTGTGGCAACCAAGTGGTGGAAACTGTAAGTGTAATCTGTCAAACACTCAGAGGTTCTCAAGAGACCTCCTCAGTGTGTGTGTGTGTGTGTGTGTGTGTGCGTGTGTGTGTGTGTGTGTGTGTTTGTGTGTGTGTGTGTTTGTTTCCACTCATGACCATCCATGTGCCAAAAGAATATACATGTCGAAGTACTGTAGTTGCGTTTGTTACATATCAGTGTACTGTCATCTATACTTTAAGATACTACATGTTCGCGTCTGTGTTGTGTTTTCTGTCCAGCTGTGCAAAAGCTAATAGAGACATCTGGTCAAACAGTAGGGTTATGTTTAAATAGTGGATGTGTGAATGGAGTTTGACAACAAGAAGTGCTGTTAGACCAAACTATTTAAGGCTTGTACATTTGTTTATGTTAATAACAATCCCCTCTTTATGGAATAAGATGTTTTTGGATTTTAAAAAAAACAAAAAACAAAAACATGAAGTAGTTTCAGAAAAGCAAGGATTTGAAATTAAGAGGTTTTATTTAGCCTTTGGAAAACATGCAAACAACAATGCAATTAAAAAGTAATTAAACTTTGAGCTTAAAATCCCTGCAGTCAGAGCAGCTCTTCAGTGCACTGACTCATGTTCAAGTCCCACTGTTGACAGTTTCCACCCTGCTGGAGTGCCCTCGAGCCCAGCTTTAGAAGTGATGCTCTGCAGTTTGATCCTCCTCTTGTATTTGAAACCATGCGCAGGTTAAATTCTATCAAGAGTAGAAGGTGTTCACAGAAGAAAGTCTGTACTCACAGTGCTCACTAATATTCTTTTATCATTACATTCCTGTTTTCACCAAAAAACAGGCACCTTTAACATGGTACAGTATTGCTGTCACCTAAATACAACATAATTGACAAAATAAACACTCCAGTGGGGTCTACTCCTGCACGCATGTCGGTGTCTCGCAGATAAATATACTTGTGTTGTGTTTGGGTGTCTGTGATGAGGTTGTGTGACAGATAAATAGCCCTGTCAGCACTTGCATAACATGGGAAAACCCGTCTTCATGTGTCAGTGTGGCCACACTGGAATCTAACACCTTACAACATGAATGACTGCATCTAAGAAAAGACTCACATTAACCTGAACCGGACTGAAAGTAGACTATATTATAAATAGAAGGAGGACAGCTGTGAGATTAAAACGTAAGATTTCACACAGCTAACTAACTAATATTGATTTATGTCTGTTTTTGTAGCCTTCATGTTTTTTTTCTTGTGCCCTCGATTCCCCTGTCTTCAAGTTTGATGCCCCTCTTTCTCGGGCTGAGAGCACTCTCACTTCATGTTTCCATGGTAACAGTCACCACTGACTCCTCAGGTTTTCCGCTGCTTCCCTCCGCATCCACCTTTAATCATCTCAACTCATTTTGGACTTAGTTGGCATAGTAACTGACTAAGAAGACTGGCCTTGAGGTTTTGTCACTAAATGTCTGTTTTCATAAATTAATAATAATAATAATAATAATAATAATGATAATAATTTAAAAAAACAACATGAGCGTTACATCAGGGACCAACTCATCACTGTATTTCAATTTTACCATTATATCTAAATCATTTACAGTGTTTTATTTTGTGTGAAGAATCCTACTTACCTGAGGAAGGATGACGACTGGGCTTATTTTTCAACATGGAAACATCCAGTGAATATTCAGATTCATCATGTGAAATAAGGCATCAGTAATATGTGAGATCCTCATTAAGTCAACACCTCTGATGTCACGCTGCGTCACATCAGCAGAGATGGATGTTTTGTTTTTTTTTAATTTCAGATATTATAATTGAAATCAACATGCATCACCATGAAATACTGTTAATACATTATCACCTGAACCAAGACAAAGTGTGAATTATAGTATTTATAATAAGAGAAAAAGTGTATACTGCTGTTGGAAACATTCAGTTATATTTTCCAGTTGCAATGGAGTGTTTCATTTATTTTCTCAGTGCAATGGTTAATAAGTTCTTTAGGAGGAAGAGGAGCGTCATCATGTGGTGAATAGGGTCAACTACAGCTTAAAGCGCAGGAGTGGGTCTGTGTCCTATGTGGATGCAGAGTAAAAATTAAGAACAATACCAATGGACATATTTTAAAGTGTAGTATCGGGATTATTAGAGGATCTTTCACTTAAAGGCTGATATTAAGAAAACAAAGGATATTACCACAAAACAGTAACATTTTATTCCTACTTCAGTAGTTCCTCATTTCAGATGGACTTCCAAAGTTTATAGTGTTTTATGTGTGATTAACTGTAAACTATAGCACTGTGTTACATATTGTATTGTAATTTACACATGTCTTACCCACCAGGCGCTGTCGCTGTAAAGGACTCAGCCTCCCTGTCTCCCCTCAAACCTTCAGCCACTTCCACAGACACTGAGCAGCAAAGCACCGACGGCCCCGCTCTGGGCAATGACCTGCAACCTCCCCGCGTTCCCATGGAAACCTCAAATCTCCGACCTCAGATGCCCAAGGCTGAAGATGAAGCAGACGAGGACGATGAGAGCAGCGGTGCACTCACTATCTCTGAGCTTGTCTACAGGTAGAGTTTAACAAATTTACTACTTTTTATAGAGACTTTTTTATAACCTGATTGTGTGTCGTCATCGCTTTATTCTTTAGTTTTCATCTTATTATTAATTGCAGACATATATTTCACTGAACTACATGCCACATGAAGACTTTGTTAACTATATACATATATACAGTACCTGACAGAAAATGACATTGAATTCACATTTTTGTGTAGATTTTGGCTTTTAAAGGCTATGGACTTAAACTTTAGATTAGCTGATGAACAGCCTATTTCAGTTTAATTGTTGTTTTTGATAAATTGCTTTCTCATTTTTTTGTCTCACTCCCATTTCTTCTTTTTGCATTTTGAAACTCTACACTGAACCTTCTTAAGATTCAACAGTCCAAAATGTAAATTCTTGCAATTTTTCAAGTGATCTTATGTGATTTTGATTGGAAGTATATATATATATATATATACACTCATATTTAATAATAATTTAACCAGATCAGTCCCATTGAGAGGGGGGACTCTGTTTTTTCAAGGGAGACCTGGCCAAGACAGCAGCAATAAAGTCACATAATTACATTTTACAATAATAAAAGCATTTGCAAACACAGAAAATCAGTCAAAGGAATCAGTGTGTACAGATGGAGCTCAGACTGAAGCTTGTTCCAGGAATCAGGGGCTGAAAACCTCAAAGATTTTCCTAATTCAGTCCTTATCTTTGGAACAAACAGTTTGAAAGTGTTCATTGAGCAAAGATTGTAACTCACAGGATTCCAAGATAACACTGAATATAAATATAGGTTTGGGTTTAGGTTTATTTAGTCATCATCCATAATATAGAAAATACAAACAATGAGGCTGATTTTAAGTCAACCGACTGTGAATTCTGAAGAAATTATGAAGGAAGTCTCACCAAAATCGCTATTGCTATAACTGCTATATATCCAGTTTTATATTCAGAGTAAGGATTTCAGCAAAACAATCAGGTTAAAGAGTGTTAAAGTGTCATCTGTATACTTGCTGTGGTGTAATAAGTTTTCCACATGTGTCTGAATGTCCTCCTGTGCTTCTGTCCTCAGCCCCTGTGCCAGCATGTTGCCCACCCCGGTGGATGACAGCCAGGGAGGTGTTGACCTCCTCTTCTCCTCCCCAGTTCAGAGCCCCGCCAGGATGCTGCGAGAGCTCCACGCTGACCCCGACATCCAGGCCCAGCTGGAAGCCGAGAGGGAGCACGACCGAGTCTACGAACGCACCCGACTGGCCGCTAGAAGTGGGATGGGTGGGGTCCTGGGCAGCAGCCTACGCCTGCTATCATCCAACGAGAGGGTCAACGCTTGTCTGTTGAGCGTGGCCCGTTTGGTTGCCGTGGTAATGGGCGTCCTGATTGTCACTGTGCCCACTCTGCTGCTACTGCTGGAGTCAGACATCGATGTGTCATTCCTCCATGAAATCCGTCAGACGCCAGAGTTTGAGCAGTTTCATTATGAGTATTACTGCCCCCTTCGGCGCTGGATTCTGTGTAAGATCAGCATGGCCATGGAGAACCTCTGGTCAGACTGAGGAGGCAACAAGAAGAAATAAAGTAAGAGGAGTGACACATCACTGCAAAAAAAAAAAAAAAAAAACATACCAGAATGTCTGTCTTAACATGTAATTTAATCTTATACTCAGTCTTAACAGCTGGTGTTTCTTAAGGGAAAACCAGTGGGATGAAATCATTTTACTTGTATCAAAAAGCTTCCAGATTCATTTTAAGTGTAAGTGAGTTAAACATAGTGAAAGCATCTGGAAAGGGCTCACAATTATGAATTATTCTTCTGTAAAATGAAAGCCCAGGGTGACATTACTCAAAGCTGTCCAGGATTTGTGCAATGTGAAAACAAAACAAGTTAAAGGGTTTAATTTGACTCATTTTGCAGAAGGTGAGAGACAAAAATCTGTGAATAGTTATAAGATCCAATCACTTGTTAAGATAGATCACTTTGGTACAGACGGCAGTGGATGAAATTACTGTAGGTGTTTGATGGCCTTATGGAAAAGAAAGATTCATAAAAATAAAAAAAATAAATAAAAATGATGGAGGTGATGAATGTTCTGAAAACCTTCTGTAAAGAATGCGGTTGGCCTTGGTCTGTTCACTCCTGATGCTGACAAGCCAATGCAATGACTCTTAAATATCACAAACCATTCTGATTGGTTACTGTCTTCAGAGCAGAGCGCCTGGTTGGTCAGTGAGTCTGTCAGTCATGAAGGAGTGGGTGGAGACAGATGGAGTGATTCCTGAGCTGTCACTGAATACAACAGTCACCGTCTGAGGTACATTATATATATATATTTAGAAACACAAAAGAGAAATATTGATAATTGATACTGATCTTAAATATGTTGTTTTTAACGTTTTGTACATTTTTATGTGATCCAGATCTTTCAGGAATTTTTCAGTCAGAGGATCTACTTTGATCTTATTTTGAAATTAAGAGTTTACAAAAGATAACAAAAAAAAAAGCAAATTTATTGAAGTTTATTGGGGCAGCGGGTGTTGAGAAAATTAAGCTATTTTTAAGACTACCGTCTTGTCTTGGTAGCACCCTGGGTTTTTCCTACAGAGGTTATAGCACAAATCTTTTACACAGACCACAGATTACAACTGTTCCAGATTATGTGATGTCAAACAGGAGGTGGCATGAGAGAAACTTTAGTCTGTTTGTGATGATGAAAAGTGTGTTTTGTTGAACTTCTAAATGTCTTCTGATCTAAATGTTAGCTCACTAATTATGCTTACTAGTGTATGTTCCCATGTTCTTAAAGAGTTTCAAAGTAAAAGCTGAAGGCAGACTGGTGGTTTGTGACAGGAGGTTAATCTGTGGAGTGATGTCATGATGTTACGTAAAGTTGTTTTTGTTTCAGGAGCTGGTTTGTGCTCATGTACAACTAGTACATGGTATATGATGATTTGGGTGGAGCAGTAAACCATCTAAATCTGTCGTGGGGGTTACTTTTTGGTCAGTGAAAGCAGTTCATACAGTTGAATTTGGAGACTTTAATTGAAAAGGTTTTGTTGTCAGCGTCTTGTCATATTATAATCGGGATCATTTATACCCTTACATGGAACATTATATTAACAACATAAGAAAGGGCTGACTGGAGTTTAACAAGGAGATTGTTGGATTTACAAGCAAATAAAAGTAAAATTTGGTTGCATTCATGGACATTCACCACTGATATGGTTGGAAATGAGCTCATCTCATTAACCCATAAAGACCCAGTGCTACTTTTGTGGCAGCTCCCAAATGAATCTTTCTCAATTTTTAACCTTTTTTAAGTGATGCATCACAATTTATTCTAACATTATGCTCTGTATTTTTGCATTTTTTGTGAAAATCTGGTATTTTCCTGTATTTAATTCACTGATCATGTAGCTGTCCATAAAAGCTCAGATTAAAGTTGGTGGTTATTATATCAAAAACAGAGAAAACTGAAGAAAAATGGACTTTTTTAGAATATTTATCATATTATAATATATATCATATTTAAAATATATCATTAACTGAGCATAAACCAAGTGTCTCCATCCACTGTCATTGATCCAACTCCATGGGTTTTACTGGTGAATCAATGTTGTAGAAGGTGACGATGTTTCCACGATAACTGCGGAGCCTCTGAACGTCCAAATGGGTCATATCTGATGACCATCGAAAGATGACAAACTGAATTTTATAACAATTATTTACGTGTATTGATAGGATTAGCGGATCAACAGGTATTAAACATTTCATATCAGTAAATGATTTTGGTCGTCGGTGGATATTTGGGTCTTTATGGGTTAATTATGAATGATTTTTCAATCCTATGACTGAAATACTTTGGATTTAAGACATGATTTAGGAGGTAAAGACTTACTCTGACAACATGAGCCACCTTTGAGAATATGCATCCATCATAAGGTGATTGTATGTCAGCTACCAATATAGTGTTTGTGAAAAGATACAGGAAACAGAAAGGTAAAGCTATGAAACAACAAAAAAGAAGGATGCACACCTCAGCCACCATCCTGGAACTCAAACATCCTATCTCACAATGTTTAAAAAAAAAAAAAAAAAAAAAAAAAGGTCTGCTCCTTTTAATGGATGTTCTCTACCCTTCCATCAAGTTTCACAAACATCAGTGCAGTAGCTGTTGTGTTATCCTGCTGAAAGACAAACCTACAACTCGGTGAAGGTGACTGCCTCTTTGGCACAGGGGATAAATATACGTTATTTTAAAGTAAATAAGAGGTATATAAAGAAACATAGTTCGATTTGGATCAACTTCTCAGGAAAGGGCATTAACATTTTATGAGATCACAAATTTGTGTTTAGAAAATACATCTATTTAGAGCATACATCGTATTGTTTATCCATAAGATTCATACATGTCTTGCTATTATAAACACTGTATGTATTTATATGAAGTCTGAAACCAGGCGTACATATGGCAGTAGACTCTATGTTGTGAGAGCTTCATTTCATTACATATGCATCCATGCACTTGCATTATTCTAACCAGTTTAGCTGTTGAATGGCTCGTCGGTTTTAGCTCTGTACTGCTTCACCGACAGTGATCTCCTAAAGTTGGTAGACTGTCATCAGAACTAAAAAACAGCAGTATGGAGTCTAAACTAAGTTGAATGCAATATTTCTGCTGTCATGTAGGAGGTTATTGTTGTTCATTGTAGGTTGGCTGCCACAGGAGCCTCTGCAACGTGAGTTAAAATCATCATATTCACTATTTAATCCAATGTTGCTGCCTCATGTTAATATGTACCACATTACTATCAGCTTTCTTGTTCATGTCACTCTGTAGACTTTATGCATTAACAAGCTTTATGCATATATATGCAGTAACAGAAACATACTTATTCCGGACAAAGCATTTATTTTCCTACTACAGCACATGCACTGAGTTTCAATGCTGAAACCAAGCAAAGGGCCAACTGCGATGATGATAATGAAGTTTGCGTTTAAAGACAGGGGAGTGAAAACAGCTTCTGTTTAGTGGCTGAAGCTCCTCTGTATGCACTGCTGAATAATCATGATCGTTACATATTAACTAACAGAGGGAACTATATCTGACATAAACTAGTGTAATGTCTTCATGTTTAAGTGTCGTCTCCATAGTCACGCTCCTGTATGTACATGCAACCAAACACTCAAGCCACTGTAGACTTTAGATCTTAATGATTGTATGAGTTTCTAGAGCTGTACAAACAGTTTGTCCATGGCTTCAGGCCTGCATTTGTGTGCTTCATCCTCTTATAAACTAACACCTCTCCTTTGGCTCATGCTGACCCGCAAAATGCATGCCCTCATTTGTAAATAATATAGATGTGGCAAAAAAAAAAAAAAGAAAGAAAAAAGTCAAAAGTTCCCCCTTGTTTCTTCCCTTTGTGTGTCTTGTCTGTGTAAAGCAGTATAGGCTTGGCTGTCTTGACCATTTTAGATGAATGCATGTTTTCTGTGTTTTGGAGGGAAGGCAAGCTAAAGTGCTAAACAAAACAGATTGAGATGTTGAAAGTAATTTTCTTTATGTAAAAGTTAGACACTGGTCATTTGAGCAGATTTGTGACTGCATCTACACATTCTGTGTGCTTTGGCCATAGTTCAAATATACAGCATAGCCCATTACTAATCCTTTTAGCTTTAGGTGTTTCTAATGTCTCAATACTTTAAGGAAAGCTCTTTGTTTACTGCTTCTACAGAAATCCAAAAATTAGACTAGTTAGCTTCACTGTGCTTTTGCTGTGTGTAAACCATGAAAAAACAAAACCAGATACTAACATGTTGGCTGTTGTTTATCATAAGCATGCTCGGAGTTAATTCACTTTCAGTGTAAAGTAGCAAAACAGTCAATTACAATTCAGTAATTATACTTTTAAATGTCTATTAAAAATAACAACAAAAATAACAATTGTAATCATATGTTAAATACACTGAATAGTGAAACTCCACCCTATCTCGCTGTAAAGAGTTTTATCAATAAAACAGATGGCCCCATGACACTGTAGCATTATATTAGTTTGTAGCTCATTTATTATTGATTTATTCTTATTTAACAGCATTTACTGGTTTGAAAGGGAATCCCTTTGACATTCAGCTCTTGTTTTGAGCTACTGAACTTGATTTCCTGTGTTTTACATACAGCACATAGATGCACAAAGACTATTTTTGTTGCCTGTACCTAACTAAAACTGTGATTAAAAATATAACTAAGATCACGCACCAGTGATGTCATATCTGAGGTATTAAATAATGCAAGTTCACTAGTAACTGTAGAAAGAAATTTAATTTTAATTAAAAACTAAACCAAACCAAGTTTGCAGAAGAAATACATAGAATTTAAAAGTGGAATTCATACCAATACTGCTTTTAATTTATTTATTTCAGACTTTGAATAAATATAATCTCAGGTTGACTATATGCAAAACTATTGGACATCACATGGTATAAAAGAAAATAAGATGTTGTTTAGTATCATTTCAGTGTTGTGTGGGCATGTACAGTAGCAGATTCTATTGCACGGTCACTTTGTTGTTTTTATTGTTAGTCGAACTGATTGGTTTATCGTTTTATTGGTTAGTCAGACTGTTTTGTTGTCATTCAGTCTCTTTTAACAAGCAACTCTGGGAGATTTAATTTCAAAATAAATGAGAAAAATAAAATAAAAAAATATATCCCACAGTAATGATCCCCATCCCCTCTGGGACAACCAAGCCTTATGAACTTTGTGAAGTGAAAATTTTGAATGTTTATATGTTATAAAACAAAACATGGGTTGTTTTATATGTTAATACTGCCACAATAAAGCTCCCTAATAAATATATATATATTGAAAATATTGTGAATGATGTCTTGATTTTTCTTGTATGAGTTCATTAGACTATTTAATGTGATTTTTTAACTCACTGACAAGTAAGAATGTGGACATATCATATATTTAAAATACACTGAATATACACCGTTGCCCCCGTAGATGAAATAATTTAGTTTTCAAACCCATTCCTCTTTTTATTCTCATTGATACATATCAGTATACACCCAGATACATTTATCTATCAAGAAAAAATCCCACTGTCAAAAAAATGTCATGAGTAAAGGTAAACATTCAGTATTTTATTCCAACATTATGGGCTATGGGTGTTGTGAAATCCAAGTAAAATAATTTCCCATTTTTCTTCAGTGTTTTGTCTCCCTCATGTGGTGAAAAATGAGACTGCTGTTTGTGTTGGCGTCTCTATGGTAATATGTGATTGAGCAAAACAAGATTTGTAGATACAAGAATCGTACAAGGAGATTTCACGTCAGGAGAGGACAGTAGACAGTTGTATGGGAGGAGAAAATTGTTCCATTTTTGTGTGACAAACTTCTTCATTCTGGGAGTTACTGCAAACATAAGAGGAAGAGGAGTCCTTCAGGGTAAGAATGACCTGATTTGAGTTCAGACAGAATATCTATAGACCTGTTGAGTGAATATTTTATATCTGTAGTGAATCATATGTACAATAAATTCTTCTATTTTAACAGGACAGTATTGTTTTTGCAAAACATTAGCATGGCAATCAGAATTTCCCTGAGGGCAAACAACACATTTTCCATTGCAACAAATTAGCTGAGTCCAAGGAGTGACTGTGTAATGGAAGGATGTGAGAAGACAAAATAAGCCCTTGGCTGCAGTACATGGGAGTATTGAAATGACCAGGATTTTTCACTGTCGGAGGTAAATGTGGAGAAAGAAAAACAAAATAAACATTACTTCTTTTTGAGGCTCTTCATCAGATAGAGATCAGGCATCAAGCAAAAAAATAATAATAAAAAAGAAGAGGAAAAAATCAATCTATGGAGACAGGAGTGAAACATACTCTTTCAGACCTCCTGGAGGATTCTGGGAATTGTAGGTCGAGGTTTCGTCTTCTCAGTGAGCAGCAGAAGTTAAGGCATGTTTTAGACTGGGCTCACACCTTCCTGAATAGTGGGTCAGAAGTCAACCGTGAATTTTGCAGAGATGATGGTTTGAATTTAGCCAGCGAAGACCAGAGGGAAACACAGACACAGCATTCATTTGCAGATGATTGCACTCAAGCCTCCTTTACTGTCGGCAACAATGGAGGACTTGAGGATGAAATAGGTGCAAAGAAGCTATGGTACTCTGAAATATCAAGTGCTATGAGGAGTGACCTGAGTAACCAACTCTGTGGTTATAAAACATATTTCACAGATGATTCCATTGCCTCCATTACCCTAGATGACAGTAGAATAAGTGTAAATACAGAAAAGGATGTTACCAGTAAAGAAACCACTGGGCAAGACAACTCCTCTGGAACAAGACCAAATCAAAGACAGCACATGAACATATGTGACAAAAATCCAAAGCATACACTCACATCATGTTTGGGCAAAGAATTACCTCAGACTATCGAAACAAACACACTATCTACATCTGTAAGTAACTTAAAACTGGAAAAATCAAAACATGACAAAAGCACAAATTTTATTTATGAAGCTCAGTCTGACAGAGACACATCAGGTCATCAGATGGGGGAAGTAGGACTTAAGGAGAAGACGCAAATGAACAGTATGTTTGAGGAGGATGGTAGTATGTGGAAGACAGAAGCGAATAAGAAAGATGAATCCATATCAAGTTCTGACATTTATCCACAAACTAACAAAAGGTGCACTGAGAGGATACTAAAACCCGCTGAAGATGAAACTTCCAGCAGTTATTTAAAAGTACCAACAAATTTAACCGTCTATGAACAGTATCAGCTTTATGTGGATCAACTGCATCACCTCAAATCAAGACAAAACCAACAAACTGAGCCAGGATCCTTAATGCAGTCACCTACGAAAGGAAGGAAAACATGTGAGGAAACTGTTGCACCAGCTGATAGACCTGACCGATCCAATGCTTACTCTACTCCCGCCATTACTGACATTAAAAGGCACAATAATCAAACCAGAAGCAGAGGGCTCACAGATGTAGCTGTCACATCCAATGACAAGAGGTTTTTGTCTCCTATTGATAAAAACCAGGGCAGATCCACAAACAACAGAAATGGGATGAAACATTTTAAACACAGCAGGAGCAAAACATGTCAATACTGGAGAAGAACTATGAAGGAAAGCCAGGTGAAAACTGTTAGAGGCAGCACTTATATGTATTTTGATAGCAACAAAGGTAGTGAATCCACAAAGGGAAGTGCAGCAGGTGAAAAATCAACAGAGATGGTGACGCACAAACTGAGGACTGCACAAGACGACAACGATCCACCAGTGGAAAGGAGAGGTGAATTCACAGCCAGCCCAGGTAATAAATATCATCTAAGAAGACAGATATACAGTTGTGCTCATAAGTTTACATACTCTTGCAGAATTTATGATTCTTTGGCCATTTTTCAGAGAACATGGATGATGATACAAAAACTTTTCTTTCACTCGTGGATAGTGGTTGAGGGAAGCCATCTATTATCATACTGACGACAGAAACTATCCAAATGACCCTGATCATAAGTTTACATACCCTAGTTCTTCATCCTCTGTATTGGCCC
>JAPQRP010000030.1:29097828-29108374 GCA_037367295.1 Apogon hyalosoma
AAAAAAATGTCCAACTGTGACAAACCTGTTTGCAGAGGACGTGGTGGTGGATTATACAGCTCAGTATGTAAAGCCCCCCCTCACCTCATCATTGGCCACCTGGAGCCCCCAAAAACAAATTTGCGATGGGTGGGTAACACCAGGGGGGACTATCTGTTATACGTTGGTCACAGGCTCCTTACTCTGGGAAGAGGGGTGAGTGATGTATAATGTTGTAATGTACAGGGTGTCCCAAAAAAACTGACATCATTTGAGATGTCCATATCAGAGTGACTACATGGTCAGGAGAAAGGATACTTAATAGGATTTATTTTGGACATAAAATGTTTTGTTCTCCAAATTTTAAATGAAAAATTCTGGGGGACGGTAATTTTATACTGTTCCAAAGTTATTACAAATGTTCAATGTGTGCGCTGCTTGTGACGCGGCACACATCAAGTCGATAGTGGAGTTCCTGCCACACTCACTGCAGCATGTGGTGTGTAACATTCTCCAGCGCCTCAGTGATTCTCTTCTTGAGTTCCTCTACACATGTGGGAAGTGGTGGGAGGTAGACCAGTCCTTTCACGTAAAAAAAAAAAAGAAAAGAAAGAAATTCCACGGTGTTCGGTCAGGTAAGCGTGGGGGCCATTTCAATAGCACGTTGTCTCCATCATTAACACGTCCAATCCATCTTCCTTTTTTGAGCAAAAAGAGCAAACAAATTTTAAACAACTGATTAGGTGATGAAATGATGTCAAATTTTTTGGGACACCCTGTACAACAGTGATTAATGCTCCCTATTTGCGCCTGAGCGCCCCCTTCTCAGCTTTCTCATTCTAAACGCCCCCCAAAGATGCCCCAACGCCCCCTGGGGGGGGGGGGGGGTGGAACTGCCCCAGTTGAGAAACACTGCAGCTCTGAGACAAACATTCCTTTTGAGTAAAACCCATTCTCTCATTAATTCTGAGAATTTCACATATTGACCCAAGACTGTCTCTGGGAAACTACACTGGACCAGCATTTTGACTTCATTTTTCTTTATCAGTGACTTGGTAAAGTGTCACACTGCTTCTACTCTGGAGGTTTTTACTCATACACCAGTGTTTTTAACAGTGTGATTTGGATGAGGAGGCTCTATAGGCCTGCAGGTTAGTAACCTTAATTCCCTGATTTGTAAAGTGTATTCAGCCTATTAGAGTCTATTACACTTAGTCACAGCAGAAGTAGCTTTATTTGGCCTGAAGCCCAGACTTCTATTGTTGGACGTAGGTGGACACGCACACACACACACACACACACACACACACACGCACACACACACACACACACACACACACACACACACACACACACACCCACACACACACACACACACACACACACACACACACACGCACACACACACACACACACACAGTGCAGGTAGTGATAGGTGTGTTACCTGAGTCAGACACAACAACCTTTCTGTTCCAACTCAGTCACAGGCCCAGTTTTGCATAAGTGGATGTGTTTATGATCGAACATGGATTAATGCGCCACCACAGCTGTCCAATTGTTTGGAAAAAACCACAAACCTCTCGCGCTCTGTGGATATTCGTACAGGTTTTGTCGTTTTCTGCAGTGACTAGGCTAAGTTAAAACTTGTGCTAATTCCTGTAGGATTTCCTCGTCTTGGCTGTTATCATAATTCGTAGACACGTCTTGTTCCGCAGCCGGGGACAGTCCTCCATCAAAGGCATGAGCGCAGAGGAGCAGGACCGGTTACGCGCGCTGTTCCGCACCTACGACGCGGACAACTCCGGGCGGATCGAGAAGAACGAGTTCCTCACCATCTGCGGGGAGCTGCAGGTGTCCGTGGCCGAGGCGGAGAAGATCTTCAACCGGCTGGACGTGGACGGCGACGGCACCGTCACCCTCACGGAGTTCATCAGCGGCTTCCACGAGCGTTACGCAGAGGACATGGACGGAGAGGTGTCCGCCGCCTGGGAGGACTTCGAGATGAGGCTGGCGGACCAGGCCAAGTTCATCCCCAGGTAAGAACCACACCTGTCCGGGTAAAATATGGAAATGACTGTGATAGGAATGAGCTGAACAGAGAGCTAAGTGTGTGAGGATGATAGTGAGGCGTTCAGGAGCCACATAGGCAAATTCAGAATTAGCCTGTAATTACATGAAGTAACTGTGAAACACTGGAGAAATCAGTCAGTCTGTACTACATTATAACAGTCTGAGTTAAAGCAACTAAAGTACTCACTGAAAATGACATCTGTCTCAGAAATAACTGTGTTTTGTTGGTTTCTAATCTGCTTTTTATTAGTTACCTGTTTTTCTTGAATGTTCTGAATCTAACGGCAGATAAAAACACTTAAAATCCACTGTATAATTTTGTGAGGTTATTTCTAAAGATATAAAACTATTACTCTGTAGACTATAGTCGATTAACAGGCAAAAGACTAAGGGGAAAGGTCGTTTTTTGTTTTTAAATAATAATGAATTCAAGCCATTCACCAAAATGAAAAACTTTATCAAGTTCAGTCACTTGAGTCTGTTTCCATCTTTTTTTGTGTTCTTTAGGCTAAATATTACTGAAATATTTAGAGTTTTGGATAAAGAATTATTAAATGATGTAGGAAAACAGTTGCTTTGGAAAAAAATAACAGTTGTCTTTTCTTAAAATGTAGTTGTTCAAAGTTAAAGTGACACATAAACTTGTTTGTTGTTGTTGTGTAATGTGTAGCCTAAGTGTTCTTGAGTGACATTCTGCATCATATTCCTCAGTTTATTCAGCAGACCAAGTGAAAATCCCATTCAGAATAGCAAATGCCATTATTTATTGAAACAAGTGAGATCATAGAGACAAAAGTATGTGAGCCAATTTAAAAAAGAGAGAGAATGGAAATATATTTGGATAAAATCTAGATGTATCTGACCGAAAAATGGCTTCACATTATTAGACAGTCTTCTGTATGATCCAAACAGAGGGTACACAGTGTACAGTATTAGTCTGAATCAGGTCAAATTACATTAATTTGTTGTTGTTGTTTTTGTTTTTGTGTGTGTGTGTGTGTGTGTGTGTGTGTGGGGGGGGGGGGGGTTATTTCCTTGAGGAGGAAGACAGTTGGAGCGATGTTCTTTACTTCTGTTACCAACAAATTCCCATGAAACCATGTGATAAAACTTCAACAATCTTTTTTTGCAAGTATCATCTGTGTTTTTCTTGTTTCCTTTGGCTTTTTTGCAACAGACCTCACTTTTTTTGTCAAGAATAACTGGAAACAAGCTACTCCTTATGAAAACTAACTTATGTGTTATCAAGAGATTGCAGGAAACAGTGGAGCTCTACAGCAAAGAGAATCAGGACAGAACCAATTCTGGATACACAGATCAATAGTACATCATTTAATCTTTCAGTTTTCAATGTCATTTCACCAGTGCCATCTTATATTTGTATAAAAATCACACAAACATACACCATTTATTGCACCATTACAGTGATCATGGTTTTTATTGTGATCAGCTTAAAATATCGTGTTCACGTCCTCAGAGCATTTTCCTGTCACCTTAAAGACAATCGTCCATTATATTTAGCCTGGGTTTGGTTTAAGAATGCTTAATAATGAATACAGCAGAGATTAGATTTCTCATAATTTGTTTTGGAGGTTCAGTCGTCACACTGACACATGCACATGTTGTCACATTTGTCAATAGTTTTACATAATACTTCATCAGTTTTAAGTAACAAATGTGTCTCTATTCACTGAAACCCACTAATTTACTAAAATTCAGTTGTGAATAAAGAATGTAGGGAAGAGGTGTTAAAACTAATTTACACTGAAAAAAAGCTTACCTAGACACTTACATTTTTTTTTATTTATTTAATTTTTTTTTATGATTTAACCTTTATTTAACCAGGAAAAAGAGCCCATTGAGATTAAGAACCTCTTTTCCAAAGGAGTCCTGGCCAAGAGGCAGCATGAAATACAACACACAGTTACAACATATAGTTAAAACATACATCAATTTAAAGGACCAGTCAAACTATGAAAAACAAGTGCAAGTCATTGAGTTAGTCTGTAGCATTTTGAGTGTGGATTTAAAAGCATTCAAGGAGATCAATTCAGTGAGTTTCCAGTCTTTTAGCAACATATTCCATGTTTGAGGAGCAGAGTAGACGAGTGCCCTTTGACCCAACTCTGCACGGGCAAATGGAGCAGAAAGGAACAAATGCTCATTTGATCGCAGACAATAAGAATCAACACTTCTTGTTATTAAACTACAGATATAGGAAGGCAACAATCCAAGTATGTCCTTGTAAATAAAAGTGTACCAGTGTTCAAGCTTCCTAGTGGATAGAGCAGGCCAACGCACTCTGGAATACAGCTCATAATGATGTGTCATGGCTTTAGAATTAGTAATAAACCAAAGAGAAGCATGATAAACTGTGTCAACCATTTGAAGACATTTTGATGATGCATTCATGTAAAGTATATCCCCATAATCTAACACTGATAAAAAAAAGTGGCAGTGACAAGGCGCTTTTTTACATCAAAAGATATAAAAGATTATAAAAAGTTCTGCTTCCAATGTTTCCACAGTTTAGTTACAATACTGTAATTTCTAGTATGATGTTTCTTTTATTAAAACATAATAACAAGACAAAATACTACCAAACCCTACAACCCCAGCTGTAACTATCTGGGCGGCCATGGCTCAGGAGGTAGAGCAGCTCAATCCAATAACTGAAGGGTTGGCGGTTCAAATCCCACTCTGTCCTAGTCTGTCTGTTGTGTCCTTGGGCAAGACACTTCACCGTCTTTGCCTCCAGTGCCATGTATGAATGTTCGGTGGTGGTCAGAGGGGCCGTTTGGCACGAATTGGCAGCCATGCGTCAGTCGGCCTGCCCCAGAGAAGCTGTGGCTACAAAATGTAATCCATTTTTTTCAATAAATTCATTAAATATTTGCTCTGAAAATTGTTAAGTGTTGAAAAAAATATTGTTCTCAAATGTTCAGGATATTCACAATTTAGTGTCACAGAAGAGGAAAGAAACCAGCACACTGAAGATGCAGGAACCATACAAAGTACAGATTTTTTTCTCTAAAAACGCAATTGTTGATTATCTGTTGATTAATTTAGTCATTGACAAGTTGATTCATTGAATTACAAAAGTTCTGCTCACTGAAATGTAAATCTTCCTCATTCATTACATTTGGCACAGAGTGACTTTGTTAAATGCTGACAAAACCCTTTATACACGTAAAACACCTTAGGAGTTATTAGGTCCAAATTGCTCAAGAGCACTACAAGCAAAGACACTGGAGTGATATGTGAGATTAAAGTTGTAGATCACAAAATATACCAATTCACCTACACGACCTGGAAATGAACACAGTCAAATACCAAAAACACTAGTTATTCATTCTGTATTATTTCTTATTATATATTATTTCAGCCAGGTGCTTTTTTGTGCATCATACATTTTAGAGTTCAGGTGTCATGTTTCTGTCTGTTCTTAAACCTAGGTTGTGAGTCTGTGTGTGTTGTTATATTTATCTGTATGTGTTCGTATGTTGCCTCGGGCCCGACATGGGACTTGTCCTCGCGCTGCTTTGCGATATCGATTGTCACAGTGGTTGTGTCCATTAAATACCCTTCCTCATTCCGAAAGAAATTGAAGATGCCTTTTATTGTGTTACTGCAGTCAGCTGAGGGAGACGAACTGGAAAACATAGTACACAACAGACCAAAAACAAGTGTCTGCTTCTCACAGGATGAAAGAGCATTTGTGCAACTTTGGAACAGAGACTTTAGGGATAAAAAATCAATTAGGTTTTTATTCATAGTTTTTGCTGAATGAGGATGATTTAATGAGTTTGGAGTTTTCCAAATGACAGAGATTAAACTTAAAGGGCTCCTCTGTTCACATAAAAGATGATGACATTATATAAAAAGATCATGCATCTTCTCTGAAACTCATTAAATGCCATCTACTCTCTTTGCCCCATTAGAAGATAAAGCATCTGTGACTTTGTAAAACACCAAAGCATTTTATATCTAGGTAGTTAGTTAAATTAGTAATTGGCTTTTAAAACAAAAGGGTCTTCATTACCATTCTTGCCACCATCTACACCAAAATCAGTGTACAAGTATCAAAATGAACCAAATAACTTTTCTTAGATCCTGCTGGTCCATTAGATCTGGGACCAAGATTTGGTTTAACCCTTTACTCATTGAATGGTCTGAAATTCAAAATTTCAACTTTAGAGTGCTATTGAACATCGTCATCTACCTCCTCATCAGTTGGCATGACAACAGTCTCCCTCCTCTTTCTTAAAACTTCTGAGCAGCACTTTCAAAAGTAAATACACGCAATAAAACAACTGTTATAAGGTCATAAACTGACAAAAATCACCCATATTCACTATGTACAGCTTCAAAATGTCTATAAAACCTCTCTGAATCCCTGTATTGTGTTATAAAAACCAACTTGCATCTTGTCCTCACTGAGACACGGGATTGACCCCATATTTAATGTTTGCGGAAATTACCAAAAATAGTCACTTAACCGATGAAGTTTTAAAGGGTACATGTAGTGAATTTTCATTGCTAGCTGTTTCAAAAGATCACCTGTAATGTCAAGACAGAGTAAAAGGATGGACTCAAACACACCGCGCTGAAGGGAATAACGTGATTTATTAGCATAAAATAAACAAAAACATGAACAAGTGATGCCAGGCACAACAAACCCCGCCCCTCGCACATATTCCGTCCAGTATAAGTAAATGGGAAGATGTAATAAATGTATTTAAAAAATTGGAACTTTGACCTACTGTTCCCAAAATGTAATGAGATCTATTCTGGGTCACTGGCAAACTATAAACCAAATTTGGTATGAATTCAACCAGTAGTTTTGCTGCTAGAGCGTCAACAAACAAACAAACCGAACCAAAAACAATACAGTGGCAGCAGGTGAAGCTGATAATGAGTCTGAGGGAGGGGTCTGTGGAAGAAGTGCACCATGATGCTATAATACTAGCGGTTCCATCAGGTAACTTAACTTAACGCCCATTGTCAAGTACATGTAGGTACTATGTCACTGCTCTGTCAGTCTGGCATGTCCAGCGACATGTTGAGTCCGTCACAGGCTGTTCCAACATTGGTAGTGACACAGACTTGTTGTATTGTCCGATTACCTGGGCTGCGATGGACTGGTCACTGACCCTGTGCAGCAGACCCCAGTCTAAGATGACACATTATTGGCCAGTGCTGGGTCGCGTTTCTAGGACAGTGGCAGAATGCAATGCTTATGGCTGCGCAAACAACAAGCATAAACACGCACTTTCCACTCAATCTCTCTCACTGACTGCTACTTGTTTACTTGTATTCGATTACTTGGAGTCAACATGGGTATATCATTTACACCCCACCCATAATTCACATAATAAAAAGGTCCAGTAGGTGATTTTTTTTTGTAGTGAATTTGTGCCTCTGTTACGTATAAATAATACACAAAGCACAATTAATGTCGTACGCATGACCAGCACAGGTACATTTGGTGTCATTCTCTATCATCTACTCTAATCTGTTCAGGCAAAACAACATTGACTGCATTAATCTTCTGTTGATTCACACCAGGTTTCATTCAACATATTCTTTCACATATTTCCTGTATTGTCCTGTTGTATCTGAAGAAAAGAGACTGAGAAGTAAATATGCACTCTATACTCGCTTCAACCCTGCAAAAATTACAAACTCCACAACAGTAGGAACAACAATTCAAGCCACAAAACACCCAGGCCTCAGATCATTGTGTCTCCACTATAGAGGCATTTATACCTGTCAGCTTCATCTGATGTGAAATATGCCCTCCACGGTTTTTTCCCCATTTGATTTTGTGCAATATCTGTTTCGAAATGCCATAAAAATATTCTGTTAATGACCAGGGAAAGTCTGTTTATGATGCTGTCTCTTCTGCTTCATCAGTATGTGATGCATTGGTAAATTTTGTTGTTCATTTTGTTTGAGTGCAGGTACTTGGGTTCAAGAAATTCAACATCACAAACATTAGATAGAGTACAAGGAACATTAAAGGTCATGAAATGGGAACACACAGTCATCGTACATAGGTGTAAAATACTGCTGTTCAAGATTCAGATGCAGATCAGCATCAGCAGAAGTCACTGCTTTTTATGTTTTTGTCTCCAAACTCATCTGTTTGCGTCTGTGTCATGGCTTCTTTTAAGCGTCACACTGCGTGACGCTGTTGTGTGGTGTGTGTGTCTGTGTGCACTGTTGACAGTGTTGTGCGTCTGTGTGATCTAAGAACAGTCCCAGTCTGCCCTGAATGAAGACAAACACACAAACTGTAGACTTAGTATGACCCACTTTTTCCTGAGTGCTGTTGACGCATGACACATAATCCGAAAAGATAAACTGTGTAAAATGTACATAATGAGGTTAAACTTTAAAAGACTTATCACTAAAGTTCTGAGCAATTCATTAAAGTCCAGTAGCCTATTGTTAATGTTATCTAGTATGACTATATTTTAATAAAACAGGATACATATTAGTCGCATATTGGCTTTTTAATAGTCATTATAAAGCACTTATTAATGCCTTATTCTGCATGATCATATGTACAACTACGAGACCATTTTCCCTCAATAATCTCCTAATTACCCCGCCCCCCGAAGGGGAGGCAAGGGGTATTGTTTTTGGTTCGGTTTGTTTGTTTGTTTGTTAACACTCTAACAGCAAAACTATTGGTTGAATTCATACCAAATTTGGTTTATAGATTGCCAGTGACCCAGAATAAATGTCATTACATTTTGGGAAAAGTAGGTCAAAGTTGAAATTTTTAATGAATTTTTTAAATTATTTTTTTCCCCATTTACTTATAATGGGCACAATTTTAAATGTCTGTAGCGGCAAAAGTATTGGTTAAATTCATACCAAATTAAGTTTATAGATTGCCAGTGACCCAGAATACACGTGGTTACATTTTGGGAAAAGTAGGTCAAAGTTTAAAATTTGTCATTAATTTTTATGTAATTTTTCAATCTTTTCTTACAATGGGCAAAATTTCAAATGTCTATAAAAACATCAATTTTGTTTCAATTTACTTCAAACTTGGCACATATATAGAGGCAACTGATACGCTGACATCACCACACGCATAGACATCATGACATCAGCTGGATCGATGCCAAAATAAGCTACAATATGTGCGAGGGGCGGGGTTTGTTGTGCCTGACACCACTTGTCACTGATTATTTATGGTCTATTAAAAAATTGTTATACATGAATTTTGTTTTAATATACTTTTCTTCCATGTGAGCCTTGCTACCACATTATAAGTCCATATTGAGAAAAGCATATTAAGACTGTATATGTGCTTTTTAGAGACTAATAATCATATTAAAAAAGCCAGTTTCCTTCTACTATACATGTTAACAAACACCTAGTTAATGGTTAATTTATGTACCTATATACACTGTCAACCATAAAGCTGGAAAAGTTTGATTTTTAGACACATACCTCTTTTTATTCCTGTTTATACATAATCAGTATCACCTCTAACTGGGTGCAATGATAACATACTGAGTCCCAGTTACACTTTATCCATCAAGAATAAATCACGTTGCCACAATCATTTTATGAGCAGAGTTTAAAAAAAAAAAAAAAGATATTTTATGCCAACTTTATGGGCAACAGTGTATAAGAATTTCTCTTAGGAAGCAGACATCAGAATAGAATAGAATAGAATAGAATAGAATAGAATAGAATAGAATAGAATAGAATAGAATCTTTATTTGTCACATGACATTGACAAAAACAACGGCAGTAAAATGGAAGTTGCAACAGGCCTCAATTGTGAAAAAAACAGGTGCAAATAAAATAAAATAAAATAAAATAAAAATTTGCATCTCAAATATAAATATAAATAAAAATAACAATGGAGTGTGTATGAATGTGTGTATGTGTGTGGGGTGGGATGTTATGTGGGGGTGCAGAGTTCAGAGTCCTCATGGCCTGAGGGAAGAAACTCCCCCTCAACCTTTCTGTTCTGACCATTTATGTCAGCTTCAACTGGGATTGTTAAACTCTATCAGAACTGCACAAAAGGCTGATGTTCATTTGCGTCGTCTTTTAGGAACAATCAGGCTGCGATGTTGTACCAGAACATCAGCCTGACTGAGCCCAGACTCATACCTCAGTTTGAGAAAGTCATCATGAACTTCACCAAAGAGATCAGACAGCAGAACGTGGAGATGGAGAACCTCGCCCTCGCTATCAAACGGTAGGAAACATCCAACTGCTCATCTGTGAATGTGTGCATTCAGTTTATACTTCAATGTGTTATTTTATTCTCAATACTGCTGTTCATGTTCTTTCTTCCAAACGTCGACCTCACAGAAGGATCTGACTGTATTAATATGATTCAAATGCATGGTTTTGATTGAAATCTTTATTTCGAACATGTAGACAGTAAAATCAAAACAAAATATCAGTAATGCTACATAAAAGGTGGATAAGTAAACAAAAGAGAAAAAAAAAAATAAAT
>JAPQRP010000030.1:29108474-29122292 GCA_037367295.1 Apogon hyalosoma
ACACACATACATACATACATACATAAAATAAATTGAATTAAACATGCTCGAAAAGGAGTAGGAAGAAGTTTGGTTTGAGTATCGTTTGGTCCAAATATTATAAATATACAGTAAAATTTGTGCTACACCCTGATTTCTGAACTTATTCTGAGTCGGTGACAAAATATATGGTTAAAATAAAGTGGTTTATAGCTTTAAATGTGACCTGATATTGGTCTTATTTTGAAAGCCATCTCTCAAAGGTATGCAGTGCTCATCATCATTTTTAGAAATATGTAGTGCAAATATAATTATGACGATGTTAGATATAGATTTACAAACATTGCCGTTAAAAAGGGACTCAAACTGTAGTGTGTGATATGTCAGAATGTTAGGATGAAAACAGAAATGTCATTTGCATTCAAAAAATTCACTGTTTCCTCTCATCAGTGTGTGTCATGTTAAAACAGCCTCTTTAACCCATAATGACCCAGTGATAATTTTGTGGCCAATTTTTCTCTATATTTAACCTTTCTTAAGTGATATATCATAAATTTATTGTAATTTTATCCTCTTTAGTTTGAGTTTTTTCAGTGTAAATCAGGTATTTTCCTATATGGATAATGTAGATGTTCATAAAAGCTCAGAGTAAATTCATATAATATGATAGTAGAAGACAGAAAACTGAAGAAAAAGTGACTTTTTCAGTAAAAAATATCATTACCGGAACCTAAATCCACTGTGTCCCTTCACTGTCATTGATCCAACTCCATGGGTTTTACTGGTGAATCAATGTTGTAGGAGATGACGGTGTTTCCACGTTCACTACAGAGCCTCTGAACATCCGAATGGGTCATGTCTGATGACTATGAAAAGATGAATAACTGTATTTTACACCAATTATTTATTTATTTATCAACAGGTATTAAACATTTTACATCAGTAAATGGTTTTGATCACCGGTGGCTGTTTGGGTCTTTATGGGTTAAGAAAAAATGAAAATGAATGCAAATATTGTATTGTCTTGTTTTGTTTTTAAAGTGTTCAGTATAGTACACGCCTGTTTTTTTTTTTAGATACATTTGGTTGTTTTGAGTTCTCTAATGACCAATGGGAATCATACGGTGAAACCAGTGTAGAACCACTTGACTACGTGACATGTTCGACCTGTGTATTTCGAACATGTCCAACAAAATAAAGACAGTTTTGTCTTTCAGAGCGCAGGACCAAGCATCGATGCAGCTCAGCGAGATGGAGGAAGAGATGGATCAACGCATTCACGCTGCTGAAAGAAAAACACGGGAGCAGGTCAGACTCACACACATACACACATACTGCAGATAAACACGCAAGATTTCACAAATAACACAAACATGACTTGGGGATCTTGCTTTATTTTCTACTACTGTTGCTAGGATAATGTTTGGGTTTTTTTTCTTGCCTGGAGTCTGTGTAATCAAAGCGATGAGCAGGATGTGTTCATTCAGCTCTTCCCTCATGTCAAACAAACGCACCAGGCTGAATATCATATTACTGATCCCAACAGGATCACACAGTCAAGATCTGGATTCACAGCTCTGTCAAAGTGGATCTGAAGCGGGCAGTAGAAAACAAAAATGTGTTTAAAAAAATCTAATTGTATGCATAATGTTTAGATGGAGTAGAATCAACATTATAATTCAATGCAATAATAAGCAACAATAGATGGATTACCATACATTTGTTTGCGTATTTTAGCCAAATTTTATAAAAATCAGCAAAAGAAAAATGTTTAATTCTAATTTTGCTGCCCTCTATATCCTCAGACAGTTCACTACAGCCTCTACATTCTTCAACATTGTATTCATCATCATTGTTTAAAGATGTAAAAACTATTCCATGCAGTCACATACAACCTGCTAGAGCTGCTCAATGAGGAGCCAATGAACTGTAGGTTTTTCCTCCGAACTGAACCACTGATTTGAATCATACAGTGTTTTTCAGACTCTTTTAAGGTTTGTCAAACCATTGTGTTTCTGAGACTCTTGATTTATATGGTGGTGTTTCCTTGCTTTTTACGTTTTGTATGGCATTTCTGTTTGTTTCTTGTATAAAATCAGTGAATGAGACATTCTCCTTATTACATGCAGATACACATATTTACTCACTAAATCTGCAATACCTTTGATTGAGGCATCAAGTTTTTCACCTGTCCCAAGATTTTTTTTTCTTCAAAATTTCAGTGTTTTTTATGCACAAATTAGAATTACATTAAAAGACCTAGATGGACACGCACCTTCTGCCTTATTAAAAAAAAAAGAATCAAAACAAGTTCAATTGTCATTGTGTCTTGCATTTTTCCTCGACTTGTTCTACTGGACAGTCAAATGTTTGGTAAGTTGGCCATAATAACTGGAACATGGTGAAATGCATTATATAAACAACACTTTGTATAAAATGTTACGGTTTGATGACAGTATTTAGCCTTCTGTGACATCTGTCAAATCTGAAAGTGTGTGACCTCGAGGTCATGTGTCCATGTGTTTAAACTTATGTAAGTGTACTTCACTGACTAAGCTAACTCAAGAGCTTCTGTTTGTTTTGTCTAAGAAAAGTACACAAAATTAGAGGGCGCTCACCTGTATTTTTTCACACTGTAACTTACAGCATGTCCTGACACCTATAAGATTAGTTTGTATTTTTAGAAACTGGATGTACAGGAGCTGCTGTCAGTAGACCTGCCTTAAAATGTGTTACTAGAACATAGTGAAGTGACATAAATCCGAATTTTCTCTACCATTATTGATCTTAAAATATTTTTGCACAAGATTTGACAAGAAAAAGAGATGACACCTTATTATTTTTATAAGAATGTGGACACTGGAACTGTTTCCTCTGCTTCAGAAGGAAAAACATCTAATCCCCTGACTAAATCAGACAAAGATTCCAAATCTGAAATCAGAATTTCTCCAACACAGAGGATTTGAATTATGCAAACATGTAAAAAAAAAAATAATAATAATAATAATAATAATTTATTGTGTATTCATATAGATATGAACATCAAGCCCAATGAGCAATAAACAAAGCCCATCAGTTCAGCGTTTTAATTAATGCCTCAGACCTTTGCTCTGGTTCTTGTGGTTTGTAACAGTTTTCAACAATAATACCCATGATGCTTGGATTGAAGCCCCTTGATACTTGGTTTCCGTTGAAGAAATATCTGGATGAGATGATTCAACATGCTCATCATTTTCATTATTTAAATTGATTGTGGAAAAATCAAGATGTGAGTGGAATAAATGACTTGAGTGACAAATTGAAGCCTATCTGTTCATATGCTTTTAACTTGTCTTTACCCAGGTGTTCAGAATTTGGGGCTGTGTGCCACTTGCATAAATGAATCCTAAACTGTTAATTCCAAAAGGATTTTGAGATTTTAGGGGAGTACAAAAAAGCTACTGATTTTTTCCAACCTGGGCACCAGTGAAAATGGCAGGTTTTGGCTTTGCATCACTTTGACTGCACTGAATTTTAATTTCAGGTGTTAACAGCAAGTCAATTTCAATCATCACTGTTAATACACTGCCTATAAAAATGGAGTAAAAATTTTTACCTTGTCTCATAAAATGATAGTGACAATGTAATTTATTCTTGATAGATAAAGTGTAAATGGGACTCTAGACATTACACCAAGTCAAAGGTGATTACTGATGTGTATAAATAGGAAATTATTCCAACTTTAGGGGCAACAGGGTAGAGGTAAGAAGCTGTGTGACACGCTGCTAATGATTACTTAACCTTATTAAGCTGGAGACATTTTGATTTCAGTTTTGTGTTCCACAGTGATTTAGGTTAAATCAGGCCTTTTCCTCCCTTTAGCAAAATCATTGTCAGCTAGTGTTATTCACAAATTCAGAATTGTGTGTTGACTTCAGCAATGAGAAGATTCATTCCACATTTCTTTTCACAAGTTTCTTTTTGTACTAATGTAGGTTTTAGGTCAAATGAGACTTTTGAGGCACTTCAGTCATATCAACCTTGTGAAGCCCTGTAAATACATGAACCCACAAAGCATATTGTTGCACAGAGGGGATTTGCAGTTATCCATTTGTTTCACTGTGACTTTGGGTTCATTGTTTATCCGCCCCACCTGCCGCTTTAACTGTTCTGGTTCACTCCCCATGGTCTTTTTCGCCCAAAGCACGCAGCTGTTTTTAAAGAAAGGCTCTAATTTCAGAGAGAAGTTCTAAAAACCTGCAGTGAGCAAACCTACAAAGCACGAGACAGGAATACATAATTATAAACACTAAAGAGGTGGATGAATATTACTCTCAGGAGGAGGTTGTAAAGACACAACAGAATAAAAACAGTGTGATTAATGGACTTATGGGATTAAAACGACGACGTGCCAAAGCTATGTAATAAAGGTTTCAAAACAAATAATATGAATCAGATTAAAGGTGATAGAGTGTTAATGGTGTGTGCTTGTGTGTTTGTTTGCGTGTAGGAGAAGAAGCGAACAGAAGACGCACTGAATGAATTACAGAGATCTTATGAAACGGAAGTGTGTGAGCTGCAGTGCAAGATCCAGAGGATGCAGATGGTAAATGGTTCTTCATTTTCCCATCACACACCTTTAATAATCTCTAGCTGCTGTAGTCGTATTTACAGTGGGTCTCTGTTACAGTTTCTGCACAGTTTTGTAAAACATGTGCCTCCCAACCTTCGGACTTCAAGACATTAACCCATAAAAACCCAAAGAGCCACCGACGACCAAAACCATCTACTGATCTAAAATGTTTAATAACTTCTGAACCACTAAACCTACTAATCCATGTAAATAATCGGCGTAATATGCAGTTTGTCGTCTTTTCGTGGTCATCAGATATGACCCATTTGGACGTTCAGAGGCTCCATAGTGAACATGGAAACCCTGTCATCTTCTACAACATTGATTCACCAGTAAAACCCATGGAATTGGATCAGTGACAGTGGATGGAGACACTCGGTTTATGTTCAGTTAATGATATATTTTGCAGAAAAAGTCACTTTCTCTGTTTTTGATGTAATAACCCTCAACTATAATCATAGCTTTTATGAACATCTACATGATCAGTGAATGAAATACAGGAAAATAGCTGATGATCACTAAAAAAAAAAAAAAAGCAAAATACAGAGGATAATATTATAATAAACGGTGATAAATCACTTAAGAAAAGTTACATATAGAGAAACAAATATTTTGGAACCGCCATAATAGTAGCACCGGGTCTTTATGGGTTAATAGAGATAAATATAATTATTAATGTCAGATCAAATCAAAAAAACAAATTAGAAGACAAGCAAATGCACTGTTTATGTCCCAGCATCAGGAGAACATCTTAACAAGTTGTGAAATCACTATTTTGGAGAAAGAATCCCCTCTTTATGTTAAATACTGACTGGATTCACAGGATCATTAACCAGAACTGATTTAATCTTTTGACCTCTTAAAACACAGACGTCAGACTAAAAGTAAGCCTTTACTTCTTTTATCTTTAATCAACATCAGCCTGAATGTGAGAAATGTTAAATAACCTGAACCTAAATACATCAACTTTTCCATCAGATAGAAGAGAAGTACAAGAACATCACGATAAACGATGAGAGTCCGGCGTTGAAGAAGAAGATTAATGAGTTAATACTGGTGAGTCTGACCCTCCCTGAATCTGCTCCTGGTTTATAATAGGACGTTTCATCATCTGGCTTTTATGGTCTCTTTTCTCTGCTTCTTGTTTTCTCCTCTGAAGGAAAACCAGCGGCTGAAGCAGGAGCTGCTCAAGTCTCAGACCAATGTGGCCTGTTTGCAGAGTGACATGGACTCGCTTAAGACGGAGCTGACGGATCAAAGCATGAACTGTGAACGGTGAATTCACTCAGTACATGTGCGATAGGTTGACATGAGCAGAACGCGTTTTTTAGATGAATATTCAGTTCAGTTTTGGTTCATTTTAGATACAGCCCGCAGGCCAAAATTGGCTCTCTAAGGGGTCCAATCCAGCCCGTGGAAGGAATTTGTGAACTCCAAAAATAACAATGAAAACATTAACAATCGAGGATGTGAAAATCATTTTAGTTCTGGTTCCACATACAGACCAATTTGATCTCAAGCGGATCAGACCAGTAAAATATTATCATAATAACCTAGATATAATGACAACTCCAAATTTTTCTCTTGGTTTTAGTGTAAAAAAGTAAAATACTTCTACTACTACATTTATAAACTATTCTTTCATAAATAAATGTGCATAACCTGAACAAATATGAACAACCTGAAATATTTTAAGAGAAGTCAGTGCAATTTTAACAATATTCTGTCTGTTACTAAATGTTTTGTGTATTTGTAGATCCACTGTGATCTGTAAGTTGTAACTCACATGTATAAATGATAAGCAGAAGTATAATATTGTTAAAATTACACTTATTTTTCTTTAGAAATTTCAGGTTGTTCACGCAATCCGCATTTTTAAAGAAACTTTGTAGATGTAAACACTTTCATAATGTAATTGTACCTTTATTCACTGTTATTTTTTTACTGGTTTGGCCAATTTCAGATCATATTGGGCTGAATGTGGCCTCTGAACTAAAATGAGTCTGACACCCCTGCACTAACTGATGGAAGTGCATCATGAAAAATACACAATTTGCTATTCTTTATTGTGCTTATTTTATTAGACAGATATACTTTAAGACTACCTATAAATACTAGTAACATGTGCAATGTAAACATACTGTGACATTTGGTTTGTTTGGATCTCATTTAGCTGTAGCATCATCCTTGATTAGATGTATTACTGATCATTCATTAGAAGACTTTTTTTTTGTTTTTCATAATAAGAAATAAAAATATGTAGTGAGTTTTCACATAATTACTGGAACACTATAGTGGAGTCACAAGTAGAGAAGAGTCAACAGTGAGCAAATAAAAACAAATCTGGCAAATGATGTGTGAAATTTTTGTTTTAAAAGTAAAAAGCTGTATTTTAATTAATGACAATAAACCCTAAGATTATAAATGATGTCTAAAAACAATTTAAAAGTAATAAAAGTGTAACTCCACTCACTGTATGATTCTGAAAACTGACACAAAGTCATAAAGTGGTCGAGATGGAGGTGAGTCAGGAGTAGTTCAGGGACATCAGTATAACAGAAAATCATAGTTTGAGTTTTTGTGCTGTTTCATTATCTGAGAAAGGTCCATCTAAAAATCAATAACTGTTTAAGTATATACTATATTAGAGTGTTTTTTTGCCATTCCTCTTGCCATCGTACAGTATTTTCCTGAAGTTTTCAAAACTCATAAACCTAAAGTGCAAAAGTGTACTTCTGCAGCGTGTGTTTTAATATGTTATTTCACAAATCGACAAACAAATTAACCAACTGAGTGGTTTCAAAAGGCAGAATCAGAGCCTTGTTGGGGTTTGATGGTTCAGAGCAGGGCAGTAAAACAATCTCAGTTCAACTGAATGAGATTTGGAAGAATCTGACCAAAGCAAAGATGAACTCCACACCTCTGATTAGAGGCAAAGGCAATGATTTTTAACACAAATTTCACAATACAGAGGTTTACTCAATGTTAAATTCAATTTCATCATCACACTGTGGAAGTCTTACAAATGACAAATTGATCCATTTCATCTATAAAATGCTTACTTTTTTGTGTGGTATCACCTATATCAATGTATTTCCTCACAATAAAGTCAAACAATTCTTTTCACAGCTCATAAAAGCATGTTTTAGTATTTAGTATCACTGTAATATTCTAAAGCTGCCTGTCTGTCTGTATAAAAATACCCTTTTTGATATCAGAATAATGTCTGAAAGTCTAAACCTAAAATTATTGATGAGTCTCAACCTTCTGAACAGGATTTCTTAAGTTTTTCTCACTGTTTAAGTTTTGTAGAGAATGTAGACAATGTATTTACTCAGCTCTCAGTTGCATAACAAGAGCTCCAACTGACAACTTTAATTTAGAGTGAATTAATTTAAGCCATATTTAATAAAACAGGCCGACAGTGAAGATATATTTTTTATTTGTCAAGCAAAAAAAGGCAACATGCAATTTTACAAAAACAAGAAACCACAATAATTAAAATTAAAAAAACAAAGGCATAGACACACAAAACAAAGTTCTCCTCTATTTTGCTTATAATAATACTATATAACAAAGGCTGTGATGTAAAATAATGGAAAGAAGACACAATATAATATACAGTGAGTCCACTAAGGCTTTAGGTAACAGACAAGAAGCAACAAAATCTTATCAAATTTATTTTTCTGGATTCATTTTATTGCCTAATTCCTCCATCCTGAACTTAACGTTTCCATAAAATCTGTAGGAACTCTAGTAAAGGCAGTGATACGGTGCTGTCTGTAACACAGATGTGGTGTCTGATGTTCTGAGAATCAACACAGGGTCGAGCTCAATGCAGGAAATGGAGAATTTCAGAGATGTTTGTCCAAAATCTGATCTAATCTGGGACTGACAGCAAAGTAATGCGGGAGATTTTCCTCTTTTAAGTATTTATCGCACTGTGAGGAAAAGTCTGGAAACATCTTGTGACGCTCTGATTCTGTGTAGTGTAGTCTGTGCAGAACTTGGAAATGAATAAAACAATAGCGTTGATAGGAGAAGCTTTCCAGTGAAGACATTTAGCTGCAGACGGACAGAAGGAGACAGAGGCCACGGCCCATCTGTCTCGCTGCCGGTCTGGTCGTTCCTGGGGGTGTTTTCGTTTTGTCACAGCTGAAACAGGATATCCTGGAGCGACTTCACACACACAATAACTCCTTCAGAGGCGTTACTTAGCAACAGGGCCACGGGCAGGGCAACACACATCACAGTGACACTGACGTTCCTTCATCTTCTTATGTAAATAGTGAATCAGGTTAATGTGTTTCAGCGAGCCAGCTGAAATTCATACAGACGCATCGAAATAGCGTATCGTATTTATTGTCATTTCTTTCAGTGATCACGTTTCGGAATGTAACAATACTAAATGTTACCACAGGGTGCTTGCGCAGGGCTTGAAAGTCTTAAAAAGTATGGAATTTTGAAACGTTGCTTTCCAGACCTTGAAAAGTCATTTTGCCATTTTGCTTTTCTTTTTAAATGGAATTATGCATTTTCAAACATTTCCCTGTGGTCTGCATAAACTGTAAATACTCTGCTTGGGTCTGAATTCTTCGTTAATTCAACTCCACAGGTCCATCTTCAACCCTATTTCTGAGTAATGACACCAGAAAGGTGGTTTGGAGGAAATGAAGATTAAAAACAGGAACGACGCATTTACTAACTTAAGTCCTTAGATACTGGTATTAATATGACCTGTGGTTCCCCAGGGGTCAACACGCTAGTACCGTCATAAGTCTCATAATCAAACTCATTGTGAAAACCACTGTGATTTCAGTATCAAACTCCATTCTTTTCATTTACAGCTGTGTCCAGTGGTGAAAACAACAACAGTGCTTCTACCTTTAATTACTTTGTCTTTGACTCTAGAGTTGTTTCTTAGTGGTTCTCATCCTGTCTCCTCATTTTCTGATGCTTTGGTCAAAGGTTCTTTGGTGTTAGTTTTCCTCACCATGCGGAGAACAGCAGAGTGACTCACTACTCCCTCTAGTGGTCACATAAATCTGTCAGATCATTGACGTGAACATATTCAGTTCATATCTTTACAATCAATACACTGGCCTCTTTGGTGTAACTTTGGGACTCTGTATTAGGAACAATCTAGTGATACTTTTAGGTCTACATACTGAAGCGGAGGAGGAGTCGTCATTTATTCACTTTGATTTTACAGTTTGGTTGTTGTGAATTCCACCCTTATATAACCCGTGTTACTGTTTGCATAGAACACTTACATTATTTTCTTATGTAAATATTTTAAAGGCTTCTTAGGGTGCACGGTTTGATATTCATGCTCAGACTGTGTTTTGTTACAGTGACGAGGAGCTCATGAAACAATTCGCTGATGAGCGAGATATCTTGGAGAGTCAGATCGAGATACTGCAGTAAGTCAGATATAATTTAACACACTACGCACACATACAATGTAAGACAGAGACATTACTGTGTGAAAGCAAAGACGTTAGAAAATAATTTGAAAAATAATAAATACCAAATATGTTTTTGCCTCTGTGTAATAGAACAGCCAACAGGAAACTCCATGACAGCAACGATGGCCTGAGGACTGCTCTGGAGAAAGTGACAAGGGTAAAGTAAACCAAATAAAAACTCACAAACACTGAATATTCATAAAATATTCAGTGTTTGTGCTTTTTGTACAGGTTGTTTGTACAGAATATTTAATGAATAGGGTCTCCATAGAGATTGTTTGTATAAATAAAAGCTAAATAAATAATACTACTCCTTCTGTGTTACAGTCTGGTGCATCGCCAGGAGACCTAAAGACCAGAAACAGAAGTAAAAGTATCTGCTACTCATCACCACAGACAATAATAGACAGGTAAGACTTAGACTGAGCTTAAGGCAGGTGCTGAATTTTCAACCACTTTCTCAGGTATTTTTCTATTATTACCCCGCCCCCCGAAGGGGAACCAGGGAGTATTTTTTTTTTTGTTCGGTTTGTTTATTTGTTTACTCTCTAGCAGCAAAACTATTGGTTGAATTCATACCAGATTGGGTTTATAGATCGCCAGTGACACAGAACAAATGTCATTACATTTTGGGAAAAGTAGGTCAAAGTTTAAATCTTTTATGAAATTTTCAAATCCCCCCATTTACTTACAATGGGTGAAATTTCACATGTCTATAGCAGCAAAACTATTGGTTGAATTCATACCAAATGGACTTTATAAATTGCCAGTGACCCAGAATGGATCTCATTACATTTTGGGAACAGTCGGTCAAAGTTAAAATTTTTTTTGAATTTTTAAAATCTTCCCATTTGTTTATAAATGAGCGAAAAATGTGCAAGGGGTGGGGTTTGTCGTGCCAGGCACCACTCGTGTTAAATAATAATTTTAAGCTAATTATTTTATTTACAAATTATGTTTATCTGGTTTGGTCAGTATCTCAAATGCCAATGGGTTTTTGTAAAAATAAGCAATATTTTTTCTTGGAATTGAAATCTTTTTACCTGGACCCATGATTGTCTGTTTACTATAGTAAAGTAAATGTTGACAGTGCAGTTTATGCTGATTCACTGAAACTTAAATACATGACTCAGTAGTCTATAGATACAGGACAGGTTTTGTTTTTACAGTATTTAAGAACAATGGTGTGTAAACTATGACGTGATTATGTACTGCACACATTCTGCAGGGTGGACATTAAATTTATAGACAGTATTGTTGCTCATGTATTAACGTTTCACACTATAAAATTCATTTTAAAAATCATCCAGAATAGAAGATAATATCCAGATAACTTAAGACAATCTGCTCCAAATGGTCCCACTTACTGAAACTGAATGAGCTGACCCTTTAACATTATCTCACTCATTTATGCTTTAGGTGTAACATTATCATTGATTATTCCCTGACTTATTCCTCAGGTTCTATCAGCGAATGGATGACATGCCTCTGTACAGCCGCCGGCCCAGCTGCGACACTCTGGCCTTGGCCATGTGTGACCCAGGTCTGAGACGCAGAGACAGCAGTGAGTGTGAGGAGGACAGTCTGCCCGAGGTCTACATGGACAGCGGCCTGTCCACGCTCAGAGGATCCCACGGAGGCTACGACTCGGAGCTCGACACCAAATGTCCAGGAGAAGAAGAGGAGGAGGAGGAGGTAGAAGACAGGCAGAAGAAGAAAAAAGTGAATGGCACAGAAGTAAGGCTTAAAGTTCAACAACACAAAAACACTGGCTTTAAAAATGTAAAGATCGAACATGTCATTCAAATATTAAGCAGAACTTCAGTACTGATTTTACAATGATCAAACAGATTTAGATTAGATTAGATTAGATTAGATTAGATTAGATTAGATTAGATTAGATTAGATTAGTCCTCAGGAAATTGAGGTTCCAATAGCAGCACAGAAGAAATACCACAAGAAAAAAGCAATATAATAACTACAGGAAAAATTGTAATTGCACATTGGAAAGAATTAGTAGAAATAAAAAGTCGCAAAGTAGTAATAATGATATATATATATATATATATATATAGTTTAATAATCTCTGGATAAAAGTAATAATAAAGTGATAACAGTATTAGTAGTCATAACAATGATATATAAGTAATAAGTAATATAAGTATGTGAGTAATAATAATAATAATAATAAGCAGAAGAAGAAGAAGAAGAAGTGATTTCAGACCCTCCTGAATTATATCAGTAATTGGACATTTCAATAAATTGTGTTACAGACATAAAATGCTAGATAAGGAAAAGAAGCAAAATTCATAATAATAATTGGTTTATTATTGTGCAAATTATTTAAAGGTGCAAAATAGACATGCAATTTTTGGCTTTTTCCCCCTGAGTTTTCATTATGGACTATTGTATGTGTTGAAATGTGGAGAAATGACTTAAACACAAAAAACAATCCATTCTTTTTGTGGCTTTTGCCCAAAGTGTTCTTTATTGATCTAAAATAATTTACAAAAAGGCCACCCATACACAGATTAGAGGTCCCAAATAAACTACTATGATGTAAAAAAAAAAACTGCAAAAACTCCAGAATTTTTTCTTGAGATTAGTTAGAGCCAGCATTGACTGGCTGTCGGTCATATTTATTAGAATAAGTGCATGTTGGTTTTAACATCAAACTGTGCTACAGCTGCAGTAAGATTGAGGAGGTAATACACACTTTAAGATACCGTGGTCACTATATTTATATTCACCATGTCAGAGCAGAGTTTTCAGTTGAATTTCAAATCCGGTTTGATTGTTTGTTTATGATGCTCAACACTGTCCACAGACTGCAGAGACACATGATACTGAATCAGCGTTTGGGTCGGACAGCAGCTCAGTATTGGACTGGAAACCATCTGAACCCGTCACTATGACCCCTCCAGCACCAACAACGCGGAAAGCCATCAGCGCCATCAGCGTTCGAGTAAGAGAAAAACAAGAGAAAATACCTAACATAACTGGACACAACAGGGATTAACCCAGAAAGACCCAGAGCTACTTTTGTGGCACTTCCCAAATTAATTTTTCTCCATATGTAACCTGTCTTAAGTGATTTATCACTATTCATTATGTATTACCCTCTGTATTGTGCATTTTTTCAGTGAAAATCATGTATTTTCCTACATTTAATTTACTGATTATGTAGATGTTCATGAAAAGCTCAGTTAAAAGTTGAGGTTTATTATATCAAACACAGAGAAAACTGATGAAAAGGTGACTAACATAACTAACATAACTGTCCCATAGTTTAGACCAGAATACAGAACAGATGTTGGATTTCTATTAGATGAATTTTAGCAATTCTTATGATTTTGTTTTGACATGATGTGAGGCATCCCCAGGTCATGACCTTTCATTTGCACTTCATTTGAAGTCAATTAGACAAATAGTTCCAGAGCTATGAACAAAAGAGTGTTTAATAATTTTAAACTTTTGATCAGCCCCCTGTAGGAAATCTAGAAATGGTAAATCGTCCAAAATCAAATCAGTTCTTCCTCTCCATGACATTCATTGATATGGAAAACATGGAATTTCTAAACCAAATATCTTTCAAGTTATCATGTTAACACAAAGGATGGTGAAAACGGTGATTTATCAATAACGAAGCTCCACCTGGTGGCAGAATTGGAACCACACAGGTATAGCATCATGACATAACACATGCTGAGATGATTACCTTTCATTTGCACTTAGTTTGAGATGAATCGGACAAATAGT
>JAPQRP010000030.1:29158010-29176387 GCA_037367295.1 Apogon hyalosoma
GGGGGTGGGGGGGTCTCTGCCCCCCTGTGAAATGCCCAGTCTAGTCTGGCAGAGCTGAAGAGATCCCTGTTTGACAGTCACAGACACCGGACAGGTAAAGGGGTTAAATAAGCGACTGACAGCTGTAATGGCCAGCTGCACATTCTGTCAGATGTGACTGCGTCTCAACACGGAAGCTTATAAAAGTAGCTTTACTTTACCATAAAAGCATAAAAAGGTTCGTTTTTATATTTAGTCTTCTGATTTGGACTGAGAGGAGACAGCTGGAGGGGAAGGTGAGTATTTCCCAATTCTGATGTTTTTCCCTATGATTTCAGGATACATTCAGGAAAAAGTTTTTCCATATCTGATTCGCTTGCTCATATGTGACCCATATTTGAGTCTGAATGAACATCACAAATCAAATATTTACAAATCAGCACCCAGTCACATTCACGTGGTCCTAAATCGGTTCAATTTGAACGGTCATGTGTGGTTTCATCCAACTTTTACGTCATTGAAATGAAACAGACGTCACAATTCTGCACTGGAGAAGGCAGGACCCGACTAGATCCCTATTTATTTTTGTACATGCAGTGTGATGTGTGTTGCGTCACATCTTCTTCGATGTGTGTGGGGTCACTTCAGGACTGTAGACTGTTCACACACGAGTCTGATGGCAGTCAAATTTAAATAATAATGAACAACTACGGGAAAAAAAATCTGATCTCAGCAGAAAAATCTGAATTTAACAGTAAGACCATCAGTGTGAACACAGCCCAAAGCCTCTACTGACCTAAAATGACTTCTGAACCACTGATCCCATCAATACATTTAAATAATTCAGGTAAAATACAGTTTCCCAGTTTTTCAGCAGTGTCCAGTATGACCCATGTGGACGTTCAGATGCTCCACAGTGAACATGGAAACCACAGCGGTTGTAGACAATTGTTTTTATGTTCAGTTAATTATATGTTTTTCTGAACATGTCATTTTCTTCAGTTTTCTGTTTTGATTTAAAAAAAAAAAAGAGCTTTATTGAAAATCTACATGATCTTCAAATTAAATATTAGGTCGCAGAAAAAATTACTACATCACCCTTGTTTTTTTTTTTTTCCAATTTCTTGTTCGTTTTAATGCCTGGTACAACTAAAGGTACATTTGTTTGGACAAATATAACAACAAAAATAGCTCATAAGAGTTTAATTTCAGAGCTGATATCTATCCATTTTCCATGTTTTCTTGATAAAAACCAAAATCACTTCAGTTCTTACATCAATATCTATGGCATTGTACTGACAAAAACAGTGCTTTTAGGCATTTCATGTTTTCTTTTCTCTGTTTTAGTCACATGATACACACAGGAGTTAGTACTGGATTGCATAACCATTGTTTTTGATGACTGTTGATGGTCTAATCATTTCTTCCGCAACTGTACGAAAATACCTGATTTTCACCAAAAAAATTCAGCAAGAAATGTTATCATAAATGGCTATAAATCACTTAATAAAGTTTAACTGTTTAGAAAAAATCATTTGTAAGATACCACTAAATAATTTTAGGCCTTTAAGGTTTAAATATTTGTGCTTTTACTTAAATGTATCAGGTTTAAAAACAATAACAGTGAATGCCTCACACTTCCTCATTTTTACAAGTTAATTGCATTTCTAACAACTGGCAAGATTGTGACATGGTGTCATAATAGTTAGGCTTTTTTTTTTTGGGGGGGTAGTTTTTAAATCATACTTTGGTTACTCAGTCCCAGATCCATTAAAATTATAGGCATTAATTTTTCTCCACATGTATGTTAATCTCTAAGGAGTAACAGAATTATGAACCGTTCACACATATCACTGCACCCTTTTAAAGTGAGAAATGTGGGAAAAAATGTGAGAAATGTATGTCTAAGAATATCAGAAGATCTGGTCGGTCGATTGTTATAGTAAATACTGCATTTCACAACTTCACCTCTACAAATGATGGTTTATGTAGTCCAGTAAACCAGGGCAAAATCACATGACTGGATCTGTGTGTATCCTCAGTAATATACTGAATCTATAAATTCACAATTATCTAAATCCAAAAACATTTAACAGCCTGGTCCTGATCTGTCTGTCCCACAAAGTCAAACACCACAGCGGTTACAAAAAAAAACCACATTTATTGTCTAGACATTTCAATCATTTTAGATTAGCTAGCATTAAGACGATTTAGTATTTCTCCTGATTAGACGTTTCCTTTCCATGTAAAAGACGTACAAAAGCATTATTTCTAAAGTATGTCCTGTAAGAAAAAAAGACATATATACATTTTTACAAACATCCAACAAACAAAAGTAAAAAACACAAACGTTAGCACAAAGTGTCATTGCTTGTGCTGCTGAAATGTGACTGCACTTTCACTAGCCTCCATTGTAAGATGATCTTGGCAAATAACTTAATCTTGACTGTAAAATAAGACAATATGGCATTTTAGATTTTTTAAGACTGTTTTTGAACTGCAATATCCTAAAAAAAGATGCTTTTTGCTTAGAAATTGTGATTTTTCACTGTTTCAATTATTGTTTTGAAGAAAAAGTAAAAGGTCAAGTGTTTTGTCAAGAGCATCTTTGTCGAGGGATAGTCGGTCCCCATTTCTGAGCTCATTATCCATCCAATAAGACATCATGTGGGAGATAGAGGCATGGTTCGGCTGTGTTTAAAACAGTAAATACAGTAAACAAATGATTTCACCTTAAGGAACTGAAATGGATTGAATCGTTATAACCATAACAGACAACTCAACAACACCATATAGACTATGTGTAGCTGATTCATTATCAAAAAGCCAAAGGGCCACTGAAATGTTTCCAGCTGTGGACAGTTGAGTTATGGTGGTTTTCATCTTAGTCATGAAAACCAAAAACATATGGAGGTGATGAAATGCTCAAGATGTTTTTTTCACTCCAAAAGGTCTGCCAGTATCTTTGAGGCATCACAAGTTCTAAATAACAGGTTCGTAAATAAAGATACAACAGGTTTTACATAATAGGGAAGCACAGGCTGCGTGTTACATAAGGATCAATGCAAATTCAGGATTTTTTCCAGGTTTCCATGAATAAATGTATCATCTGTCAAGTCACATTTCTTCGGTGTTTGATTTGTAATTCTATGTGCATTTCAAGATTTCCTGTTAAAATATCTATTTATTATTTGGTTTGAGAGGCTGTTTTGTTTTCATATAGAGTGCTTTAAAATATGTTATAAGAAAATTTACCTTGTCTCCTGATGATCAATGCAACCCACCACAGACATGACAATATCAAAAAGCGAGACAATTCACCATGGCCATCGGTATCATTTCAATGTAGCACTGTATATTTAACACCGTCAGTTAGTTTATGAGTATTTTGTAAGTACTACAATGTACTCATCAAGGGTAGGACTTACTGTAAGACAACAAAAACTAGTCAGACATTGTAGGTATCACAACAGCAAGCTGAGGTTCTAAGGTCAAAGAGTCCGAGCTGCGAAATCGAAACATAAACCACCATGTTCTGCTGTCACCATCAACTGCTCGTCCATCTTCAGTTTCCTCCTTCAGTAAGATTTCTATTATTCTGTGCATTTCTTTTCGGCTTATTCTGTCTGCAACTTCTTTACATTCTCAACCTTTAAATTTGAGTGTTCATTCAAGGATCTTGGCCCCTGTTACTGACAGAATGAAGTTTGTTCAAGTCTGATGTTCGATACAGTGTTTGCTAGAGCCAGTCCCAGTGAAAACAATGCAGACGCCCTTTGGTTCAGTCAGTGTCCAGTCCTTGAAACTGATCCCAGTGCCTTAATATAGAGGAACATAACGGAAATGTACATCCACGTGGTTCTGCTTCCGTTGATGTCCAGCAGCTCCGTTTAGTTCCCAGCTGATACGGAGCGATGCACACTGTCCTTTGTGTTGCCTCAAAATATGATGTCAGAAAAATAATGTGCCACCTGGGCTTTAGCTGCAATTTCTGGCTCTATTTCTACAAACTTCAGGTATGCTGAAAGTATTTTCCTTTCTTTCCGTATTTCTAATAGATGACCTCATAAACAGTGGCCTTCTTGTCCCCTGATCCAGTGACGATGTACTTGTCATCCACAGATATGTCACAGCTTAGCACTGAAGAAGATTCCTTAGACTGCAGGAAAAAAAAGAAAAGTGTGGTATAAGAAGAGAGTAAGGGAAAGAGGCTGAAAAGTGGTAAAAGTTTTAAATCTATGGAAAATATGAATAAATCTTCTGACACTGTCAGACTCATTGTCGAAGAACATGGACTGCAATGACCGATTTGATAATACTGTGACAGAAATGACAAACAATGTATCCCCACACTGAAGACTGATGTGAACAGATTTTTAATGCCTCAAGACCTTATGTACACAACGTAGGACCTTAGAAACTATTCAGTATAAAGTTGTACCCACTCGTTGCT
Organism: Apogon hyalosoma; assembly: GCA_037367295.1. Lineage (NCBI taxonomy): Eukaryota > Metazoa > Chordata > Actinopteri > Kurtiformes > Apogonidae > Apogon > Apogon hyalosoma. The sequence continues at coordinate 29,162,443 of JAPQRP010000030.1, forward strand.
TAATGGAGTACTTGGAACATTTTGTGAGGTTATACTTCCATTTGGGTTTTACGCACGGCCAAATACTAAGCCCATTAGCCCCGCCCACCATCAAACATTAGCATTAGTCGTCCGGTCCAACAGAAGTGAAAGTTACTGCTTTGCTTGTTGTGTTTGCTAAAACCAGAAACTCTGTCATCAACAAGGCTTACAAAAATTTCTAAATTATGACTTTTTCAAATGTATTTTCAAAAATATTATGACTTTAATCTCATAAAAGTATGACATAATTTTCGTTAAATTATGAGTTTTTTAAAACTACAACTTTATTCTCATAATATTATGGCTTCATTCTCAAGCTACTGCGACTTTGTTCTGGTAGTGACAAATATTTTTTCTATGTGGCCCTAGTATGTCATCATAGGAGCCATAGACTGGTTGGATAGTTGTTTTTCTCATCTTTGTTTTTTTATGGGATTTATTGCCACTGAGTAACAAACAGAATAAACTCAGATTGAAGGTTAAAAAAAGAAACTATTCAGTAAAGAACTAATTGTAACTTTTAACAGTTAAATATCATAAAGGATGTGCCAGTTCTAACCTGGAATATACTGGCTCCATATGGTGTTCTCCATGCATTCAGTAGGTTATCCTTTCCTGTGCTCACAAACCATTTACCTGGGTGGAGAAAAACAGTCACAAGGTAAGCAACAGACTAATATATTAATATAATAAAGTGAAACTACACAAAGTCATGGCTACAAGGGTTTGAAAGAAGGTTACAAAGTAAATATTTACTTACCACAATAAGCAAACTGCAGGGACAATACACAGCTCTCATGTAGATGAAGCTGGTATTTGTCAGGTTTAGTGACATGAAGAACCTCAACATTGCTGCTCTCCATCCCCACTGCAAGCCATTCTCCTGTTGGGCAGTAGCCCAAGGAGAAGATCTACAGGACAGAGGAAAAGAAACATTACTAGTGTTATATTTTGCTGTAGCCTTTTAATTTTAACACAAATGTGTTAAATGCTGTACTGTTTTCAAACATCAGTTGACCTGTGTACTGTACCTGTGATGTGAAGTCATGCTGCTGCAGCTGCCGTCCCTCTCTCAGATCCCAGGAGCGGACAGTGTTATCCAGGCCTCCAGTCCACAGCTTGGTGCCATCGTTGGAAATGTCAATACAGCTGGCTCCATCTGTGTGGCCCTGGAACTGCCTACAGGATACAGAGACAAATACACATATTCTGAGTTAAATAAATAAAAAGAGGTTAAGCAAATATATTCTAGGTACCAGTTTGCCCATACAGTTACTATGCACCATAAACTTCCCAAGTGAGGAAAAGACTGTGTTTAAAATGTGATCAACTCTTGTCTTATATTAATTGGAGGGAAAAAAAACCTGCCAACTCCCCCATTCATTGAGTTTAAATAAGTCCATACTATGTGTGGGCGACAAGTCAAATGATTATTTACATTAAAGTAGTCCTTTAAATGCAGTTTTAAAAAAAAAAGTAAACATGATCTTCCTTACCTGACCAATGTCTGGTTGTGTAAATCCCAAACTGCAATGTTTCCATCGCTGCAGCATGAGAAGCAGACTTTGGAGTCTGGGCTGATAGCTAAGGCATAGCACGCTGGTGCTGATGATGTTAACTCTGCCTTAATCCTTGGAGTGGGCGTGGCCAAATCCCAGATTGACAATGTGCTCGCTTCACCACCAACAATTAGTGTCCGACCATCAGGGAGGAGCCGACAGGAGCGGATGTAGTTATCCCGGTTCTGATGAGATATTAGGATATTTTTAATATCAGTTTTGAAAAACAAACAAATATATGTGTATTCTGTTTGTAGTTTTTAACTTACTACATGACTGAAATGCCTGTCAGAGTAGTTTAAATTAAAAACACACCACTGCCTCTGCAACCCCACTACCTTACTCACCAAACAGTCAAGCTGTGACACGGGGCTCTTGTTGCCTGGGTGACTAATGTCCCAGACCTTGACACAGCCCTTCCCTCCTGTGTAAACATGTCGGGTTGGGTTACTGATGGTAACGGCACAAACTACTTCTCCGTGGTTCAGAGTGTTGATCTGACGGGCGTGGCGAGGGATCCCTGGGCCCACCAAAGCATCTGGGGGGAATGGCACGGGTTGCATCTGTCCGTCAGCCGCAACGTGAAAGGAGTAAGCACTGATGAAGCAAAGGAGGCCAGGAGGTTAAACATGAAGACAGAGATAAGATGACAGAAAAAGACAGAATACAAAAACATAACATGCTCACACTTGAAAACCCTTGGCCTTCAGTCCACACCAGGGTTTCCTTATCATTGACTATCTGCTACTGGTGCACGCCAAAGTTTGTGCAAATGCAGACGGACCACAAACTGATGACACTACCCTGCGACGAGGGCCAAGGGTAAAAAGTGGACAGCGAACAAGCGGGCTAAAATTTGAAGATACAAGCAAGAGTCTCAAATATACTTACGGTTTGCCCCCAGGAATTCCTGTGAGGCTAGGAGGCATTCCAGGAACTCGCATGTGAGGATGAGGATCAAAACCAACCTTGAGGAGAGAACACAGACACATTATGAGCACAGTGCTAACAGGCACCTATGGGCATCGGCAAAAGCACACAGGTCAATAGTATCCTTTGGAATAGAACACAAACACTCATGAGAACAAAGCAAACAGACACTCTTGAGCACACACATCATCTGAATCTGAATGATGAAGAGTCAGCAAACACACAGAGGCAGAGCTGTCAGTACTTGCACTCCGCTTCAGTGCAACACACACACACACAAATACAAACTAGGTCTCTATCAAGTGTTGCCCAGACACAGCTGTGAGTCTACTAAACCCTATTTAAACAATGTAATGAATGCTATGCAAACACAGCTAAGAGTGATGAGGTGATTGAAAGTAATGCACAGTAGCATACCAACTATATAAATACTCAGAGAAAAGAGAAATACACCTTTACAATTATTGACAGTGATTAAAAGTGACTATGGCATGACTTAATCTTTTACTTCACTGACTCACATGGGTGGAATTCCAATTTTTCAATAAAGAACTTAACATCAAAGTAAATATGCAGATAAGAAATACTTCAAATATGCAAAGCATTAAAAGAAAGGCCAACATAGTGGTTTCCAGATGTTGCTTAAGTGAAATTGCTTGGGGAGGGTACTGTTTGTAATAATGGATCAGCTTCCTGGTACGACTATATTAAAAACAAAAGTCTGAAATGATAAGACAAAAAAGAAACATTTTTTGGAAGTGTACAAACAACTTAACGTCATGCTGAGCTCAAACAAATAGATGCACTAGAAATTAAACATTTCTCTAAATGTTCAACTCACCATGGGTGATCGACCATATGCAGCCACAGCAGCTGCTGCAGCAGCACTCATCTGAGGTGACATGTTGTGCAGTCCAGCAGCATAGGCCGCAGCCCCAGCAGCACCAGCCAGCTCCCCATTCATCCCTGCTGCATGTGGTAACATACCAAATGCCCCTGGATATGGACCTGGCACGGCCAAGGGAGTCCGTAAACCTGCATCTGAAAAGGTGAGAATAGACAGACATGAAGCAGCAAATAAAAGAGTGACTTCATAAGAAACTAAAAACTCCCTCTCTGGCTGTAAAGCAAAATTAAGAAAAACAGATTCATTATCAACATTGTATTATTATAGTCATTACAGTGAAATTAACCAGGACCTGCACTGTTGGACTTTATCTTGTGATAATGACCAATTCACTGTACATTATCCCCTACTTATCCAAAGCCCCTTGACCCCATAATGTAATCTTGAATGCCCACTGGTACAAGATATTAAAGCAACATTACAAGTATTGTGTTTTATAAACATGACTGGAAAACCATGACTGGAAAATAACAAACCATAAGAGTAGATATGTAGGTATTATTATACTGTACATACTGGGTGGGTGGGGTATCTCCATGGAGGGGGGTTTTGACAGACTGGGTCTAATTCCAGGTGTAGAGCTTGGACCAGGGGTGGAATCACCTCTTGGGGTGGGTGTGCTGGACTTTAACCCTGGTGTGCCTGCCTTGTCTCGCTGCCATAAAAAGCGATATACATTTTCAATTAATGTATGAGCAACACATTGGTACTTTTGATTAAAAAAACTATACTAAAAGTACTGTAAATCTATACCATTGCCATTTCTTTGGATTTCAGGGAAGAGGAGCTTGCTGATGAAGCAGTAGACGCTGGACTACAGGGATCTTTCTTAAGGAGACGTGCTTTGTCAAGGCCATTCTCTCGTGGAGATGGAAGAGGTGTACCACGGGGGGAGGCTGGATCCTGGTGGACAGAAAAGTACATTAATACCTGTGTAGGGCAACTGTTATCCAGAAAATAGAATTTTAGTGAAAAGTCTTGCATCACTGTACATTTACGCATATAGGAAGAAAAACTCAAAGGGACTAATGTCACTAAATACGTAAATATACTGACCTCATTTGAGACATCGACCACTAAATTGTCATCACTTTTGTCCCCATCACTATCCTACAAATGAAAACAAAGTTTTTATGAACAGGTATTTTTCACATCTTTCTTTCTGATTTGCAAAAGAGACTGCTACCATGAACATACAATGAATGTTTAATAGATAATAATAATTTGATCATAAAAGTAGTTCTTACATAGTGACTAGAGTCCTTGTCATCCACCTTGCGTTTCTTTGTATCATTAGAGAACTCTGGTCCGTTGCGTCGTTTATCTGAGTTCCTAAGACTTTCTGGGAGTAATGAGTTACTCTACAGAAGAGAACAAATAGAGAAGCATTCATTTTAAAAGAAAAAAGGCTAAAGGATTTTTTTTTAAGATGACAACATTGCACAAATAAAGCTGTATCTATCCTGCATGAGATCACACTAATCTATCTACCACTAATTGCAACAGTTATATATTCAGCTATGTCTAAAGGTTATAAAAACAGACGCTCACTCACAAATAGGTTAATAGTGCACAGAAGCATGAATTAAGTTGCACTAACACTTAAACAGAAAGCAATTTTCTCACTTGACCAAAGCCAGTTACGGCCACACAAACACACGCCACTGAAGTTGATGATTACATTAAGTGGCTCTCAAAATCTATCGGTGCTCCCTCTCCTGGCTCTGACAAGCTGCACTAGTTGCAGTTAGTGTGTGTTTGTGTGTGTGTGCATGATGTGTAATTGACTGTGAAGGCCTGTGTGTACTATCAAGTGTGTGTCAGGCTAGCCATGTATATTACTTGCATAACACTCTAGTGCCCCTCTGTGTCCCAAGACTACACAGACAGATGCATGCAAGCGCACGCACACACACACACACAAAGCCACCCCCCTTTGGCCTCCTGACCAACGGATCCTATTGTTAATGGATTAAAGCTTCATGTTGAGTCCATTATAGTCTCAGGCTGTCAATGAAATGTGCATCCAACATACACAAACACACATGTGCGTGCACACATCTAGAAGGAGAGTGAGCACTTGGGCTTTGGGGGGAGGGGGGGGTAAAGGGTAAATGAAGGAGGAATAGCTAAGGAGGAGGAGGGGTGAGCAAAAGGGGGAAAGGGAGAGGATGAGACAGCGAAGACAGAAAGGATGAAGGGAGGGTGTGGGAGCGTGGAGGAGAAGAAAGGGTGACAAGAGGCCAGGGAGGAAAGAGGGGGGGTGAAAATCTGTATTCTGCCAAAGGCCCCCCTCCTTCACACCCTCCCCTCTTTTGCTCCCTCCCATCTCCTCCCCCTGTATTGAAAGGTTTTAGTGAGCTGAGCACAGGAGCACTGACCCGCAAAACATAAGCAATTTCCCCCCTCTGTCCCTCCCCTGTTCACTTTTAGCATAGTCCCCCCTCCTTCTCTGTCTCACACTCACACACACACACAAGCTCAGTGTCATATGACTGCTGTTCTCTCACCCCCACCCCCACCTTTTCCCAAGCCCTCCCTTCTCAGTGGTGGTGATATTAAACACAATGAGTCTTTAAGCGCGGGATCAGGGGAGGTGCGAGGGGAGAGAAGGGGGTAATCTGCTCACTGAGGTGTTAAATAGGCACAACAATGCAGGCTGGGCTCAAAGAGTATGTGTGTGTGTATGTGTGCACGTACGGTTCTGTGTGCTGGTGCGTGCACATGTGACCATGCTAAAAAGCTCATTTGGAAGAGAAAGGCAACCCTAACTGCTCAGAGTAGATCTAGGGCAGAACTGAACAGGCAGGCCAAAGCTGTAGCCCTAGAGATCCCCAAACACACATGACAACATAAACACACACTCACTGACAGTCCAAAACTCTGAAATGTACATTTTTTTTTTAGGCTAAAAGCTGTTTGGGTGTGAAACAAAGGCTAAAAAAGCATTGTATTTTAAGCATAATGGCAGGTTGAAAAGAACTTCAGTGATCACTGAAGGAAAAATTGTCAGTGCACCAGCCAAGAACAAATAAGAGCAATACCATTATAGTGAAAAAGTGAATAGTCTCAGCAACAGCTGTTCTACCTTTACTTGGATTGTACACAGAGACTTTAGAAGCTATACTTACAATACAAGACTAATGCATGCGAAATACAGTGACTAAGTCATTGGACCAATATGATCATGTCTATGTCAAAAGTTTTTTAAAAAAAATGGCTTGAATTTTCACTTTTGTCTTTAGGTGTTTTACAAACAATTCCTGGTATCAGTGTGTAGAACTGCTATTAAATTGAATGCAGTTAATTTCATTTACATCTGTGAGTTTGAGGCCCAAAGATTACTGATTCTGTACTCATAATTTCAACTAAAACTATCCCCTTGAGACAGGCAAGAAAATAAACAGTGTTTGTCAGCACATTACACACGGCTGCAGTCTTAGAAAAAGGAAATACTTACTGTTCCAGGCTCTCGCTCTATTGCCATTCGAAATGTGTATGTGAGGTTCAGGTTATATGGTTCAGCAGAGCAGTGAAGAAAAACAAAAGCAACAAAGGGGAAGGAGTTAGTTGTATCCTGCACAATTTGTTACATTAATAATTAAGAAGTCAAGATTGTCACATGAAACACCCAATTTAACATTTGCCACTATTTTAAAAAGTAATAAAAGTGAAAAATGTGAATCGAAGTCTGTTAAAGATGCTGGCTTTAGTGGAAACCATGTGTGTCAGACATTTGTAGGTATTTCAAGCTGCCAGATTTTTTTGTACTTCCAATTCATGTTTTTGTGCTCAAGGGTGTGTCTGTTCACCTCTCAGGTGCTCAGGTCCTGCAGGGTGTGAATCTGGCCCAGACAGGTGAGGCTTCTTATCACCACCCTCTTTTCCTGCCAGATGAGGAGGTATACCACCAAGAGCTCCTGACAGAGCCAAGAGACCGGCTGAACCACTCAGCTGAGAGGGATGTAGGCCTGCAGGGTGGGGTGTGAGGGGTACAGGGGCACCGCCATGGTTATGGGATAGATGCTGTTGCTGTAAGAAGGAAAGATGAGACAAAAGAAGGGGGTGGTTAGATCAGCTGACAGAAGAAGACTGGACTGGTGGTTCCACAGTACAAATGTGTGACATCTTTTTGATGTTTCAACCTATAGCAGGTAATATGTTTTAAGTTCATTTGGTAATTTGACACTGTACGAAATGCTGCATTCCAATTCAACCCTCACACAGGCTGGGGTTACTATGAACCAGGTACATTATGTTAGGCTGATCAAATAGTTATTCACTAAACAATGTTGTAAACTACAAAGCTCAGCAGATTTAATCATCCACATATGGGTAAAATTCATGGATTAGCCAATGAAACTCAGTCATCAGTTGGTAAAAATCAATAGCACTTTGTAACTTGATCAATAGAGATTTTGTGACCCTACTGAAATCTTCCACAGATGGGGCAATTCCTTCTGACTTTACGCCACATAAACTGGCTACTGCATTCTGTGAGGCAGTGAACACATCCTCTTCCCTTACACACTGCCTCACAGACCAACACACACATACACCCTTCTCCCTCTGGGGTCAAACACTGAACAATACTGACAGCTGGGATCACAGCCCAGAGCCTGAGGATGTGGTGGGACAAGAGGGGGAGGGAGGCAAGGAGGAAAAGGAGGAATGAGTGAGGAGCTGGGGGTGTGGTGGGGGCGAGGGTGAGGGCTGAGAGCCCCAGCTGCTGCCTGCACTGTCAGGTCTTGTGAGGGAGTGAGGCGGCTGAGGAGAGAGGAGAAGAGAGGAGGAGAGAAGAGGTCAGAGAAAGAGAGTAGGAGAGAGAGGGAGTTTGGCTAGCAGCCCTGCTCTCTCTTTCACACCAAATCAGGCGCTCGTCTGAGCGTGAAATGTCTTTGTGTTCCAAAACATCATTATTGCCTCCTCAGACAGTAGCCGCGGGAATCCAAGCTCACTGATTCGCCGCAGGGAGGGGAGGTGGAAGGAGGGAGATTAGAGGAGAAGGAGGGGGCACAGGAGGCGACTCGGCAGGGGTGGAAGGAGTGCTGAAGGTCAAACCGACTTTTATCTCACCTAATTGACTAACCCACTCCCCCCACTCCTGAGCCCCGCCTTCTCCTCTCCTCTCAATCTATCCCTCATTCGCTGCATCCTGTCCCAAAGAATGAAAGCAAAACAACAAAATAGTCTTTTAACCTGAAACCCCCCCTTTCCTGTTAATGCACACAAACATACAAATGCACACACTCCCAGGTTGGCTCGCTTGCCAAGCAATCAAACATAAACACACCCACACGTCACACTTGATCACACTAACATGCGTACACAGAGTCTAGATAAACAAGGCAGACGCACAGACCCTCACTCAACCATCCTACCACTGCCTGTTGTTTTCTGAGGATAAGAGAAATGCATGCTCTGCTACACACAGATGCACACACAAACAGATGCAAAAACACACATGCACAGGCACACAAACAGGACCCCTGATGGGAGTAAATGGAGGGGAAGTATTGATGTACAAAAAGGGAGCCTGGTTTGTCATGGGATGTTGTGTGAGCTGGTGTGTGTGCATGTGTGTGTGTATGTGTGTGAGCAGAGGTGGGGATAACATGCTTCATTACACTCATTTAACTCACAAACGGGGTGAATGACAGGCTGGCGTGGGAGACGGCAGAAAAGGGGAAGAGGGGAGTGTAAGGGTAATGCTTTGACCCCCCCACCCCCACCCCACACCCCTTTTACAAACACTGGAATCCTGCAATTAAAACTCAAACAGCAACTGCCAAATTTACCGCTCCCCCATCACAGACCTCCATCAGTCCCGCCAACTAACAAGCACACCACACACTCTAGCTATACTACCCATCAAGACTAATCTATGCTAAGCTAACCCTCTCACCTCCACCCTTTCCACATTCTCCTTAAACTCAAGCCCAAGACCTCACTGCCCCACAGTCAAGATCCTACTGCTCCCATAAAGTTTGGCATTTTCAACACACTCCAATCCCATCCAGTCACTACTACCAGCATCTTGAAGTTTTAGCCATGTTCTTCCAACTTAATTTTACTGTGCCCTGTTTATTATTCCAGTGCTTTTTTCAGTCAAATCTAGATAACTATGATGCACATCACCATACAGGGAAAACACTGTTCTCTTTTTCTCCTTGTTCAACATGATTTATCTCAAATAGACAACACATATCCTATGCTACTGTGAAGTATTTTATATGCAGTTGGAAACAGTTTATGAAAATGGTAAAACCCAAAAACACTTGCTCCATTTGAAAAAGGTTTTTAACTTCACTTAAGGTGTCTTTAAAAATGGAAACACTTTTTTGCATAAATTCTGATGCAGCAAACATATTTCTTGTGACTGATCAACTAACTGATCCATATCATATTCCAAGATATTCTCATAAAGCACTAATGCAAAGTTGGTAGTAGCTGCAGGTAGTATAGTCTGATTATGAACCCATTTATTCTGCTTCTTCTTCTATATGCATTGAAGTCATGTGTAGCATAACCTACACTATCCCCTTCTGATGACACCACCATTCTCAATTATTCACTCTGCACCTATTTACAAAAAGGCATATATTTGCATTTTCTTTTGTCTTTTTCACGACTTTTCAGATCTTTTAGCTTGAAATGTTATGGAAACAAAACTACTGCTTAGATGTAAAAATCATGATACTCATAGAACAAAATATGTGAGGTTTATCTTACCATTTCCTTTGAAGGAGTGCACTACGAAATTTATTTTTTAAGGCTACACGTACAAACATACATATGTAAAGACAACTGATGTAAAGAGGAAGTAGAGGAATACACACTGTAGGTGGAAGACCTGGCAGTCCACGTACCCCGATGACAGCATTGAGCTCTGCCATGGTAACCTGTTTAGCTCGTTCCACAGCTTGGACAACCTGCTGCTGATGCTGCAAACAGACACAAACAGTGTTACTGAGGACAAGGCACAATTTAACAGTGAAGATAGCACATTCAACAAGAGTTTATTAATGGTGAAAAAGCCAGCACGTAGCTCAAAGTCACACATAGTTACCTCCTGTGAGAGGAAGGGAATGACTTGTGCACAGATGGTATTTAGTCTCTTGGCAATCTCAGTCTGATGGAGGAAGAGGCACACAGGGAGATAAGAGAATAAATTGTTAATAACATAATTACATTCATTAAGAAAAGACAGCTGTTTGAGAATGCCAATAAAGTAATACAAGTGCATATAACAGTCATAGTAAGTTAAAAACACACACACTGAACACTGCACAAGTCAGTCATATAAACAAAGCATGTGCCATTTTCAGCATGACAAACATACACGTTTCACAATGAGCTTTTCCTCTCAAATTATCACTGTGAGCTCAAGTTTCTGTCTTGCCTGTTCCATTTCTTTATTCCTCTCACAATCCTCCTCGTACTTGTTCCTCTTCCCATCAGCACTTCAACATAATCTCATCAACGACTAACTTCATTTGCTCTCCCCCAGTATCCATGCCAACACATCCGCCTGCCCCCCAACCCCCGGAGGTGGCTACAATTGGCTGAAACCAGATACCCCCACTGTGGCATCAAATCAGATAAGGGCACTCATATTACATATCATCCAATTAAATTGATACGAAGACGGCCAGGGTGAAGAGGGAATTGGAGGAGCCATGAAATGTAGTAATGGCCCATCAGACACACATACACATCCTCGCAAAAATAGATACATTGGCACAGGGTCATAAAACCTTAAAATGGCTATCAATTTTAGTAAAACAAAAACCTAAGGATTGCCATTCTAGTCACCATTACAGTAATATATGGTATATTTACTAGGGATGCACCGATGCCACTTTTTTCCAGACCAAGTACAAGTACTTACATTTGATTACTTGCCGATACAGAGTACCAATATGAGTACTTAATAATACGATTACAGTTCTTAGTTACTTTTGAAAATGTGCTTTATTGTCATAATCAGTCTGACTGTAACAAAGTGCTGCTACTGACATTTAATGTGTTGGAATAAGCCTTTCTCAATCAATCCACCAGAGGGTGCCGCTCTTAATTCAGTCTTTATTTACTATAATTAACCAGACTTACCAAATATCATGAAGAAGAGTTTTTTGAGAAAAAGAAGAAAGTCAATAATAACAAACATGGCGACAACAGAGGAGGTAATACTAATGTGGATGCTAATGTTGATACTGATGAGGGTAGTTGTCATAAATATGTCAGTAGTTTTTCACTAATTCACAGTCACTCTTTGAAAAGTTGCGCTACCTCCACGGCTACAAGTGGTACTGCTCCGTATTCTCCATCTAGGTACGCATCCGCAAGCACCCGAAAAACAGACAGAATTACGTACAGAATGTAGGCAGAGGATGGACAGAGCACACCGTCCATATCCATCTGTGTCTTTAATGTAACTTACAGTCAGCGTTACTTTGGTCACTGTTGTTTATTTTGAAAAATCTCCACACTGCTGACATTACTCCTCCGCCGCGTACCTGCTGCACTTAACTGTGAATGTCATAAGTGGTATCAGTGTACTTGTATCAGAGCACGAGTATTAGTACACATGCTCAGTATTGGACCGATACCAGTCCCCAACATTTACATTATATAGTCACTAAGCTTAAAAAGACAGTTGGTATCCCATCACACAAAGCAACCAGGGCTTTCTATCCATGCCTCTGGTTTAATTCTGGGCATTTTCAACACATTTACACTTACAGTAGAAATATACATTTGCTTTGTCTTCACAAAAGATTTGACTCAGGCTTGAGACTATTTTCTCTCGTTGTCAGCATTTCAAGAGCTCTGTTGGAATGATGTGATGTTAAAGACACTTTCCTTTGGTAAAGTACTTTATCTCCATCAACTCCTCAACCACCAGATGAGCCACAGTTCAGCCAATTATGTACTTGAGGATGCTAAATAAAGTACTAGTCTTGTACTAGTGTAGTGAAATTAGTCTTACACTAAACAACTAAAAGGTTTACCTGTAGTATAATTTGGATAATGACTAAAAGGAGACACTCTTGGCAAGACTCAAATTACAAATAACCCTACCGAGAAGACTGTAAACAGGGTGGCTGACTGGCACTATAAATAACTGACACTGTAGGTAATTGACTAATAAGGGCACTGCTGTGTGATACTTCAAATAGCTTGGAGTAATTACATTTTTTAAATAACCTAAAACATACACACAAAAATTTGAGATTAGACCTTTCTTCACTGTCAGTCAAATTTCAGCACCAGATATTCTCTGTATTTACAACAATGACACAGGCGTTCTCTGGAGGTGCTTGCACGTGTGAGCTTTGTTGCTCAACAACAAGCCTGAGTAATGGCAATCACTGAAGACAACAAACTGATACCAAAGAATGCTTATCATGTTACCCCAGATACAGAAATGGTTTGGTTTTTGCAAGGTCCAATATGGAACAGATAACTGTACTGTGTCAAGTTTGTATTAAGACGGACCAATAAACCTGTCTACTAATTAAATGTCATTTTGACATGAATAGCTCTGAAAACCCTATATAGGTAAATCACAACTGGTTGTTCTATGCAACAGGATAATCTACCGATTTAATAAGATCTGATAATGTGAAAATCTTATGTTTCTTGTTATATATACATAGGATTATACGATCTCTTCAATGTGAAGACCTAACATGCACAATTGCACACCTGCTTTACACTGCTTATGTGAACACTGAACAGCTACATAACTTTCTGTAGGTTTCTATAGAAACCTGCGCACTAGGCAGTGACATGGGACAGACTCACATTCTGTAACTAAATCTCATAATGCCTAATTTATCCATTGCATGGGAGGCCGTATATAAAGACTATACCTGTACATCCAGTCTCAGGATTCAGAGTTGTAAGTCTATAATTAGCACTGAATGAAGGTTACTCCATAGAACATCTGAGTACTCAGACTAATTACTATCAGGTCAACTTGGCAAATTTAGCTAAGCTTACCGACAAAATTAACAAGGATCAAAGATCAAACAGGTAAGGAGTGGAATGTAACAGCTTGATGCCAACATCCCTTCATGAGACATCATTACAAATCATGACTTACAAACAGTTGGAAGTGTGCAACTTTATGTCTAAACAGTAAAATACTTCATACTGTTTCCTCCTTTGGCTCGAAGGAATTATTTGACAGTTGGTGTACATTTACATAATGATTTTCATCTAATTGAAAAAACAAGTAAAGAAACGTGAAACAGAGAGCTCAAAGTGAACAGGCCTCCCATTACACATATAATTGGAGAATTATTGCCACAGTACATACACACACATCTGAACATCCCCAGCAGGAGGTGGGTTGTTAGTCTGCATCCCCCGTACCCCCCGCCTACAGAAGCTTGTTGCTCTGACAACTGCAGCCCCAAGCTAATGACCTCCCCTGGAGCTTTAGTATGTGTGTGTGTGTGTGTGTGTGTGTGTGTGTGTGTGTGTGTGTGTGTGTGTGTGTGTGTGTGTGTGTGTGTGT
>JAPQRP010000030.1:29182472-29199507 GCA_037367295.1 Apogon hyalosoma
TTGTGATTATATGATTTATTTTTGATAGATAAAGTGTAACTGGGATTTAATCATTGCACCCGGTGAATGACTGATGCATATAAATAGGAATAAAAAAAAAGGAATGTGTCTGAAAACAAAGATATTCAAAATTTAAGAGCAATGGTGTAATTATATGTGTCTAATGAAAGGATGAATCCAGTTTCCTCATCACTGTCCCCTCAGATAGCCCATACTACATGTTTTCTACAAGTCACCCTAGTGCCTTCCTACTTAATTTTTTTAATAATTTGACAAACCTGTGTGATTAAATAGTGGTGACTGACAGATGGACCAACACTAGATGTGATAAAGTGACCACGTCATGATAAGTGAGGTGTCTGAGTGTCTGTTTTTTTGAAACTGGGTCATAAAGCAGGCTTAGGGTGTGTTCCTCTTATCTCGTCTAAGCACCATTCACTTCACATGGAAAGCCCCTCCACCCCACGCTGACCTGTGATTGGTTTAGAGAGCTCAACCCCTGACCCTCTGACCTCTGACCTGTGCAGCGGCTGATCCAGTCCATATGAGAGACTCCTGACTGTGACCTTTTTTCCCATGCAGCTCTCACTCACACACATGCACACAGGTGCTATTCAGTGGGTGGTAATGTTAGTTACAACTACGTGCGTGTGCAACTACACATCAGTGTGTGTCTGTGTGCGCCTCTGATCCCCTTCTGTCTTTCTTTGTTTGTTAACACTGGTTTTGATCTTACCCCTCTGTGACGTCGTCTCCTGAGCTGACCCAGTCACGTTGTCTTGTAATATAAGAAAGCTGTCTGAGAAGCACTCACCATCTTCACTGTCTAGAAAATCTAATGTTGTGCTGTGTTGTGAGCACGTTTGTCAGTGTGTGTGATTTCTTATGTTACCACAAAATATACAACACACTATCAACTCAGACTTTAATTCTCAAATGAGTCCAAATTGGAAGCACTGGGGTATATTGAAGTTCCCATCTAATTTCACCTTCAGATTTTGTCAGTAGAGTAGTAGTAAATGCTTCTAGATTATTCTTCTTTAAGTTAATGGACTTCTTCCTCATGAGAACAATGAATATAAAAGCAGAACTTCTGACAATGATCAGCTTACACTTTACTTTTATATGTAACTAAGTTCCTATGGAAGACAGGTAATTATTGATATTTTTGGTTCCGCACTTTTTCAGTTCTCTAAATAACTGTGGCAGAAAAAGCAGTGCAAAAGTGTCTCTTCCTCATTATCACTGTATCTACAAAAGTGTTTAACACAGATACACATAAAGAAGCTCAGATTTATGCCTCCTGTTGGCACAATGATACAGACATGTTGTACTTTTATTTTAATTGGGTTTCATTTTGCATTGGTGAATGAAAATCATGAATCATGTTGTGACATTACAAAGAGGCAGTTGTGAAGATCTCTCGTAATACCAAGCTGGCAGCACATTTTAATTCAGACAATCCTGTACAGTGAGTGCAATACCACTAAAGATTATCAGACTTCACAGTACCTTTAACAGCTTACGTTGTTGTAGAATATACCACACACTGTAAAACATGAATGTAGAATTAACACCAAAAAGTTGTAAAATTGCAACATAAAAGAACGGTAAGTGAAAATACAATGCAAAGTTGTGTATTTGGAGAGTTTTGTGTTAATGATTAAATTAAATATAGCTGTAGTTTTTAAAGGAAGAGTAACAAAACCAGATTTGTGAGTAGAAATTACATGTTTCTATTGTTCTGAGAAAATAAAACTGTAAACTGAAAAACAATGTAGTGCCATTTAAACTGCAAGACCATCATGTTGAAATAACAGCCTATTCTCATACTTTTTTAAATGAAAAAGTAATTAAAAAAAAAAGGTCAATTTAATATCTTAAACACATAAATATCACTGAAATCCAATGTTAAATATATATGTTTAAAATGTTAAATGTACATGTTGCTCCGTAAATACAGTAAGTTTACAGTTTGATGTGGTTTTTACAGTGTAGTTCTGGTAACCACAGCTGCCAGTTTTGGGATTTTTTTTTTTACAGTGTAAGGTTGTATTTCTCAAACTTAGGGTCAGGACTCCAGTTGGTTTACACAGCTGTTTTTATTGTGTTAAATTGGTAGAAGCAAATGTACAGAAATACTGTGATTTGAGAACTCATATCCTATAAAGACCCAGTGCTATTTCAGTGGCAGTTCCCAAATTTATTTTTCTCTATATTTAATGTTTATTTATTAAGTGATTTATCACCATTGAATGTAATATTATGTTTGTTTGTTTTTTTGCATTTTTTCAGTGAAACTCAGGTATTTTCTTGGATTTAAGTTACTGATCATGTAGATGTTCATAAAAACTCAGATTAAAATTGAGGATTATTATATCAGAAACAGAAAACTGAAAAAAAGTGACTTTTCAACAAAGATACTGATAACTGAATGTAAAACCAAGTGTCTCCATCCACTGTCATTTATCAAATCCATGGGATTTTTCTGGTGAATCAATGTTGTAAAACGGGTGTCAAGTGAAAGTTTCACCTCATTATGATGTAGAATTGAACGTTATAGGAGATCCTTCATCCCCACTGCATCAGACAGTACAACACTGATAATTATTTGTTTTCAGTTTTATTTGTTTTCTATTTATTTTCTTGTCTCAAGCTGATGAAAAACACATTTCCCTATGGGGGGAAATGAGGCTGTACCTGGATCTGTATTTACGTAGATTTCACTCAGACTGTGCAGAAGGCAGAGGAGAGGCCTTGGATGTAAAATACAAATTAAGACAAAGTTAAAGATCTAACAAGACACAGACAAAGTTATATGAGAGACAGAATGCAAAAGACGTAACAAGATAAAAAAAAAGATGTGAAAAGGTTAAAATGACATAATAGACATAACGAGACAAAAAATGACACAAGATTAAAACATTGTGAAGATGACATAACAAGATGTGTTCACAGACAGTGTTTTGACAGTCAGTAAAAATAGATCTATAGCAGTATGTGACATATTTTTTTTCAATTTTAGGTCCTGAGGAGACATGTGGGTATTAGGCTGAAAACGTTTGAGAAGTCATACTCTGATGGAAAATATCCCTACAGGTCTTTAAAGTGTGAGTCCATGTTGCGTTTAGGGCCTGACGTGTTGCAGAACTGATCTAAACATCCTGATGAGGACAGTCGGCAGGCAAATACATAATTGCACATGAGCTCACTGGCCTCCTGATTTCCTTAACAAATAGCCCATCCCATCATTTATCTCAGAAGTCTCCCACTCTCCCTCTCTCTCCTTGTCATTTTGTTTAGCATGAAGGAGCATACAATTAGCCTCTGCTTTGGATGAGGGCACAAGAACCTGCCACATAAGCCTCATTTGGTTTGCAAATGTCCCATTTCTTTCTGATTTTAGTGGCTAAAACAAATGGCTGAGCTTTGTTTTTAAAGAGGGGGGAGAGACAGGGAGGGAGCAACATCAGGGAGAAGTGTCTATTTTAGGTGTGACCCGGTCATCTTGCCTGTAGTGGAGAGAAGAGGCTCTCCCAGATAATGACTGAACAAGCAGCTTTGTGTGGGATGACAAATGGAGTGATCCCACTCTCGTCCCTCTCACCGCAACAAGAGCGTCAGTGTGATGCGTGTGTGTGTGTGTGTGTGTGTGTGTGTGTGATGTATGTGTGTGTGCCTTTGTTTGTGTGAGCTTATGTGTGTTGTTGTGTTGTGTGTGATTTGAAGGTGTGTGTATATGTGCATACTGAGTTTAGTTTGTCTGCCTGTGTGTGTGCAAGTGTCAGGAGAGAGTGTTAAAGAGTGTATTCATGGTCATGAGGTGGTATGTGTCAACAGCAGATGATTTGCGTGAGCACTCTGGCCAAGCTGAGCCCTTTTTGTTTTGTTTTGACTCTTTTGTTTTTAATGGACATCCAACAAAGTCATTTGAATACCATCAGCCCCACCTGTCTGACAGTTTCTCTGTTCTGAGGTGGAGGGAAACGGAGGCGCGTGGTTTCAACACTGGAAGAATTTAAGCCCTCCTGTGCCAACTGAAGTCTCCTTACACAAACTTTTTGGCTTAAGGTCTATCTGAGAGACAGAGACAAATAGCAATAGAGTAACATGAATATACAACCGCTCAGGGCTTAAAGAAAACACACTTCACATTTTAATATTTGGCAGCATCAGCTTTCAACCCCAGCGATCAAAGTCACTAAGCTGAAGTGTCAACAAAAACTCTTGCCAGTAAGAACAGATGAAGCAAAGCACATTCCAAGTATATTCATTTTGTTGTAGTACCACTTCATCAAAAATCTATCCATCCAAACCTTTCTCGTGCATATTTAAGGTGATTAAGAAGTCATTTTGGGGTTTTTTTTACTCCACCATGTTGAAACACAATTTCAAATCACAGCCAATTCTTACTTTCTCAGCTTCTTAAACATGACACTATTTGTGATTTTCATACTAAAGTTGACTATTATTGGAGGCTTGTCAGACCATAGATTCTTCTTTTTTTAAAATACTGAAAAACAAAAAATAAAATGTCAAAGTCCCTCTGGTATCTGTGAGTATTTTGACACTGGACACATGGAAATATATGCATGGTTTAACCATGACCATTATTTAAAACAAACTACTCACTATACCTAGCCAAATTGCTCATGTGCCTAAACAAAGCCAAATCTTAACCATACAAGTGGTCATAAACAGATTAATTTTTGGTAAAGTAACTGAAAATAAAACCAACAAAAATCCACATAACATCATAGCTCCAGTTAGGGTTTACTTCTAGAGAAACACATGCAGGGAAGCCATCTTAAATACCCAAAATGCCATGGTGTTACCAATGATGTGATCAGTCATGTTACAAATAGGCTATTTATTTATACTGTTGTCCATAAAGTTGGAATAAAATATCTTTATCTCTTCTCATTAAATGATTGTGACAATGTGATTGATTTTTGATAAAGTGTAACTAGGACTCAGTATGTAATCATTGCACCAGGTCAAAGGTGATAAATAATGCGTATAAATAGAAATAAAAATAGGAATGTGTCTGAAAACAAAATGATTCCAACATTATAGCAAACAGTGTACATAATTTACAAACAAAATGATTTGTATATTTATACAAGAATATACAAATCAAAGATAGAAAAAACAGATATTTTTACATGCATATATTCTTTCTGTGTATAGTTTTTCTTTTGTAAATAAGAAAAACTATACACAGAAAGAATATATGCACACAAGAAAAAAGGGGATAAACCCATTATTCAGAGGGGGTGTTTGTTATAAGGATGTGTAGGTCTTGGTGCTCTGTTGTATGAAAGTAACTGAAAGACCTTGATAAATTACAATTATAGAATAGAATATTTATTTTGGCAGTGGTAATTTGTCATACACGTAAACATGCACTAGTGGGCAGTGGGCTCACCGTATCAGGTGCCTGGGGAGGAAATTGGAGGGTTAAGTGCCTTGCACAAGAGCATATTAGCCAATAACACTCTACCAGTCCAGGGAAATAAACTGGTGACATTTCGGTCACAAGCCGACTCTCCAGCCATCTAGGCCATGGCCACGGCTGCCTCTGTTATAATACAAACCATGCATTTGGTTTAATTTTGAGGATGCGTCACCCACCATTTCCTACAATTTACATATGGCTTTCAACAGACAATAAAATGTTCACATCATTAAACTGTTAGATTTTACTGTAGAGCCTAAAGGCATGAGCCATTTGAAGTGAAGCTCCTCAGTGAATCACTGCTTCCTCATGTCCTCACAGTCTCCCATGCTGACCATTCATCCACACATGACATCATCTCCACTGTGTCTGATTTCAGGCCACAGAGAACAATGTTGTGATCGCTGATCAAAACCGTCACAGATGATGGAGTTCACATATGTGGAACTGGTACATGGCTAAAGGATGGATTTCAGTTCATTCATGCAAACACAGCAAACACATCGCCTAAAATAGACAAACTAAACACTTAAGGATGCAAACTGTATTTATGGAAAATAGAAAGTGGTCTGGGGACAATCTAAGGATAAATTACAGGTCAGAATATGTATAATATGTATATTTACATCATCACTTACAAGTATGTAAACTTTTATGGTGCATTCATTCGTACTAAGCACTTTTGTCTTCTTAGACATTTTCTGTCTTCTATATTCAGAATAATTCATTCATAGTATCCTGCAGTGATCCCTGGAAGGTCATGATAATCTCAAGAGAACAACATCTGACTGTGGGTCAAAAGTAGGATAACGTGACATTTCCATGTGAAACAGAGATACTTAGAGGAACACTTTTATAGCTTGTGGGCCAAAAGTGCTTCAGTGATTAAAAATATAGCTTGAGGTGATAGTATTTCAAGCACAGTGACTTGAAGAGTAGACAAGATCTTATGTTTTTTCTGGGTAAAGGAATGCGGTTCAGATTTAAATTAAATTATAAGGTTTTAATCAATTGAATGTCGTTGATTTGTGATAAATCAGATGGGACATATAGGAATTTTTTTATGAGTGGGAGTATAAAGGCTGTCCTGTTATCACTGGTGGTAAAACAGCTAAGAATCCACTTATTCCATGCTTTGAGGGTGTCCAAGATCTAAGCTATGTGAAACAGATTTTTGGCATTTGTTGAAACCGCAGTATGGTGTTCATTCTGAGTTTGCCGAGTTCTTGTATAATTTATGACCGTGCATTAAACAACCTAGCACCAGGCAGCCTATCATGTAAACAGATCAGGGCTTTTACAGGCAGCTTGCCGGCTGTTTAAACAGACGAAAGGAAAAGGGGAAAAGGAGGGAAATTAAAACCTAAATGGAAAACATGTGAGTCTGTGTAAATGTGTGTATGTGTAGGTGTGGGGGTTCTGCGACTAGACGATGTGGAAGTGACACAGTGTGAGGCTAAAACACACACATAAAAACTTGCAAACACATATAAATACACATGCACAGACATGCACGCAGACACATACACATAAAGCCACGTACCACAAAACCCCCTGTTTTATCAAGTCCAGCTGTGAGCGGAGTCATATCAAAGGCAGCATGTGGAGCAGAGCTGTGGTGCTACAGAGACGATCAGGTCCAGATGGTCTCCAGTCTGACAGACCCTCTCACTTCACTCAGTTTTATCCGGTTATGTTACTTTATATATTGCTCGACCCTCCACTGCTCTGCTCCTGACTGGTTTTTTTTCTCTTTTGCCCTGCAACTGTATTTAAGTTTTTATGACAGTCTTGTTTCAGGGAAGCCAAACAGGAATGATAGGGGTCGGATGAAGCAAAAGTGATGATCCAGTAACAAACCCACAATGTGTGTGTTGTGTACTTTGGCTCAAAGCCACCAGGACGTCCGTCTGTGCTTCTGATCACAAAGACTACAGGCCAAACCAGAGCTAGATATCATCGGGGAGGGGGATAGAGATTGAGGGCTGAGTTGATCGTGTGGATGTTTTTGTTAAAGAGGTTTTGGCGGTTGCTCTGTGTGTCTTAACATGTGTAGTGGCAGTCACAGTCATGATCTACAACAGATGGCCATGCAAAAAGAGGCTGCTAATCAAGACTCAGACACACGAATGTCCAAAGAGTTGTGTAAGCAGAGCGAGGCTGACAGAACTCATCACAGTGGAAGCAACAAATCACTGGAGATGATGAAAAATTAAATCAAATGAAGACATCATGTTACTCCGTAGCCATAATACATTATGAATTAACACAGACCACATCTGGAGCACTTGGAGGACACCGTGAGGTTAGCATCAGCACGAAACCAGCTCTGTATGACTGCTGATGAGCTAAGTGTTAAATTAATAAATATGCTCTCAATTTGATGTAATTACACTGCTATAAAGAAACAGTGAATCACAGGTTTTCCCAGTTAAAACACTGTCTAAGAGGTGTTTAGATTTGTTTTTGCAGTGTAATTAGAGCACTTGTAAAAGAGGGCTCTTTTCTAGTTGATGTGTCCTTTCTGTATTCAATACAAGCAAAGTAATGAATGTAATTTTACTAACTTTGAACCACCAGATATGCAGCCATTCTATATTCCACTATTAAGGTAGATGTGGCAGCAATTCGTAATTCAGATTTGTACACCTGTCCTTCACCAAATGTCCTACTTTGAGCAAAATTATGCATGATCAAAAGTTAAGACCCCCCTTTTTGTCTTGGAATATGCCTTTAATGTTCTGCAACTGCTTTGTAGAGTCTTGCGATGTTCACTTAATGTTATTCCATATAGCACTGCATGATTTTTACAGCAGCTAGGAATGTAGGGAAGCTACAAAAGCAGAAAGAGTCAAACTTTATAGCACCAGGGTATTTTGATCTGTCTTTTTGATCTGCGTGTTTGATCTGTCTATTCTTTTTGAAGCACTCTCCTCTAGTTTTCCTCCTCACTTTAACATGGATAAAACAGAAAGCAGAATTGTAGCTGCCAAGTCACTCAGCCACAAAAACATGAGGTCTTTTATGTTGAGAGGAGAAGGAAAGATAAAGTTGATCTACCTCTGCAGCATGTGAATTTGAGACAATGCTGCCTGTTTAAATGCATTCTCTTTGTAGTTGGTTTGTGTGTGTTTGAGTGTGTTGCTGCATGACCCTGAGCATGCTTTTATGTCTTCATTTTCTGCATCGGTATATTGAGCTTGCCCTCTGCATTTGTGTGTGTGTGTTTTGTGCAAGTCCGTCAGGAAAGAGGTGTCAGGAGCGCATTCATGGTCATCGGCTGTGTGTTTTTACTGAGCACTATCAGACAATTATGTGTGGATGTGAGCTATTCATGGTTGGCCCTTTGTGTAAAAAAGGAACAAAGATGCCTCTCTTGATACACCAACACCCAGTTTGTTTAACAGCCATGCAAACAGGCTTGGGGGGAAATACCCACCACGAGTGATAATCAAAGGCTTGTTATGGTCATGGGAATGCAAATAGAAGTGTGTGTCAGGTGTATCATTATGCTGTTTGTGTGTGGTAAAGGTGTGTGTATATGTGAAACTAGCATACATACACACTTGCACTTTGACGTTAAAGTCTGCTTCACTAATTTGCACACAGTTTGTATGACAATGATCTATGTGTACAAAGAAATGCAAATAGATGTGTGTGTATGTGTGTGCGTGTGTGTGTGTGTGTGTGTGTGTGTGTGTGTGTGTGTGTATGTGTGTATATGTGTCTCCTTGGCTGTCATGCTAATCCAAAATACAGGCTTAGACATTGAGACTCTTGCAGCCCCTAAAGTAATCACTAATACCGTTAAACCACAACTGAGCTCTTACACATATTGAGAGAGCAGATAAAGATAGAAGCAGCTTCAGTGTGCATGCGTGTGTGTGTGTGTGTGTGTGTGTGTGTGTGTGTGTGTGTGTGTGTGTGTATGCATGTCCTCATCCACACAGTCAGATACATACACACATACTGAATGTCTAATCGACTTCTTGCGTCTTTAAGAAACCATGTCATTCAGTTGTGGCACCGGTGGTTTTTCAACACATGCACTTTAAAAACCTCTACATCAAAGGGCAATCAAGTGGCAGTAAGCCCTCATGACACAGGCATCCACCCTGCTTAAATGTCCTCATCCTGGATCTACAGGTTACATGGGGGCTGTTTTGTTGTGTACATAAGGTGAAAAAATTTGCATGAACTGAAAAGTGCTGAGGAGGCAAATACAGGATCAACAGGTGGTGAAAACAGGCACTTTATATCAATCCAAACTCAAATGTAAAGTGGAGCTGCAAGTGAAACCCACAATCCTCCCTTTGTGAATCCAATAGTGACTGAATAATGAGAGGATTCCTCTAAGATGCTTTTAAGATGTTTTCAAGCCTAAAATTCCACAGGGTGATCTTTTGCCATTAGAATCTGTTTAAGAACAAATGAGCTTTGATCCTGGCTGTTTTAGATGAAAAGTATTTTTTACTGTGATTGTGTTTGCATGTTTATCATTGGCCACTTTTACACAGAGATCCCGGACAAAAAGTGAGATGGTGATTCCACCTTTTTGCCACCACTGACCAATTTCCACAGCCAAGCCACATGAGTAACAGAGGTGAGACAGGCTGGACTTTTACACAGAGGACCTGCGTTCTGGAATCAAAGGGGCAGTAACGCACCACAGCGTATAGCGTGATGTATCACTTTAGTGTTGGAAATACTCCGAGCATAGCGGTGTTGCTAACCTCTACAGTCTTTCACTGTTCCACAAATGTTAGCATAGATAGAGTCCTCCCCTCAAAGTGACAGCAGCTCGTGGACCTCAGCATCTCCCCATTTTGCGTCCGCAATACAGCATCAAAATGTCACACCTTGGTTGTGGCGCAAGATGTGTTCCTTTTACATAGCATTCCAGAATTGTGATTCCACCTATATCACGACTCTGTTTCTACCTCCAGAGGCATTACAAAGCCATGATAAAGGTGGGACCAAATGATCCACCATTTCGTTTACACAGACGTCGTTCCAGAATAAAGGTGAAATATTCCTGCAACAGAATTGCTGTGTAAAAGGGGCTTTTGTGTATACACATGTAAAGCATATATCCCTACTGTACTTCCCCAAGCAACTAGGCAAGAGTTTTCCATTACATAATTATATTTCAGCTGCAACAAGTTCTTTAACCCTAATTGATGCAATGATCATCAGTTTGATAAGAGCATAAATACTGGACTACGTTTCAATGGGAAAAGGTCATGTGGTCTGATGAGTCCCCACTGACCCTGTTCCAGAGTGATGGGCACATCGAGGTGATCACCATACATGGATCGGCCACCACAGTCCAGACCTTAACCCCACTGAGAATCTCAAGCATGTTCTGGAGAATACTTCGTGCAGTATCCAAGTATCCCATCATCAATAAAAGGTCTTGGCCAATGCAGCTCTGGACAGAAATAAACATTATGACATAGCATAGGCTTATCAAACTAATAGCACAGTGAATGCATGCTGTAACCAAAGCTAAAGATGGTCCAATGAAATATTAGTGTGGGATGTTATGTGGCCAGGTTGTGAATGTAGCTGAAAGATTGTAACACTTAATGTAAGAATATGGAGAGTTAAAGGGTAAGAAAATGGACAGTGGTTTAAAAAAAGTGAAACTGGTTAAGGTGGACAGACAGAGTATCAACAAACAGGTGAAAGAGGCCTGAAACGCTGGTGGAGATGAGGATGTGGGTGAGAGAGCAGACTAAGAAGATTTACTAGATGTGAGTTATTCAACATCGATCTTAAAGAGGATTATGATTCCTGTGTTGCTCCCTATGCCAAAACACAATGCACACACAACACAAATACATCTAGATCTGAACACACTGTTTCCTAAGTCTATATGGAAATGCACACACATAGCAGAGCAGAAGTGGGTCTCCAAACTCATGTGATAGAACACTCCAAAAGCATTAAGGAAAGACAACAACAATGGAAATGATGATTTTTGGAGGCCAGGGACAGTAAGATATGACAGTTTTACATACAAGAAAGACTTAGTAGAGGCAGCCTCTGCCTGTTTCACTGTGCTGTAACCAGTTTTTATATAACTGCCAGTGGGATCAGTGGGTATCAGACAAGACTAAGAACTGGCCCCCGGACTTAATTTTGGGAGTCTAGGTCAAGGAGAGGTAACACACACACAAATGGTTATTGAACATTGCATTTACTTACGCTCATTTCCTCATAACCTTTACCACAACAGTGACATGTCTAAACGTAACCTAACCTTATGAAATCGACCAACTCATAAATGTAAAAATCTCTAATAAGGGGACTTCCTATTGGTTCTCAAAAGGGAGCCGAGTCTCCATATGTGACCATGTGAACACATTTATTCCATATAACATATAAAAACATGGAGACATACTTAAATATCCAAGCATAAATCAAGAATGTGACTTATATGTAAAAGGAATGCAACAGTCACACTATACGTATGAAAGCATACAGATTTTTCATTGAGGCTAACGAGACCATAAGGACATGTACACACCACCTGTCAGACCTCTTCATCAGGGAGCAATATCTGGGTAAAAAACTCTGGTCTTATGTCAATTTTTAGAAGTAACCCTTTTACTGTAGTAACATCTTCCCCCTCCTTTTCAAGCAATACATATTGAATTTGTTTTGTATTGCAAGTGTACATGGTACATTGCTGTCTTGATCATCTTTATTTATTAATTTATTTGCTCTGCTATTAGTTCCTTGTACACACAAAAGTTTGTTTGTCCTTCAACAGCAGACACACAAAATAATAAACCTGAATGAAGACACGTCTCTGCCTGAAACATGGGAAGACCTGATAAATGAAACCAGTCATGTTGCTTATTCCATATACTGTATATGGACAGCTTATATGACATGAAGGACTAAATACTGGAAATATTGATCCAGAGCATAACAGCTTATGTTACTTTTTACCCCGCCCCCCAAAGGGGAGGCAAGGGGTATTGTTTTTGGTTCAGTTTGTTTCTTAACACTTTAGCACCAAAACTATTGGTTGAATTCATTGAGTTTATAGATTGCCAGTGACCCAGAATAGATGTGGTTACATTTTGGAAAAAGTAGGTCAAAGTTCAAATTTTTAATGAATTTTTAAAATCTTTTTTTTTTTCTCAATGGGTGAAATTTGTCCATGCTGTCTATGTCTATGCTAACATCAGCACACCCATAAATATGATGACACTGGCTGGATCGATGCCAAAATAAGCTACAATGCATGCGAGGGGCGGGGTTTGTTGTGTCTGGCACCACTTGCTATAACTGCTTTTGTTTGTTTACTGATATCCATAGAGCATTTTAGTCATGAGAATAAAAATACATTAGGGAAAGGTGGACAGCAGTGGTGGTGTCAGGAGAGGACATCACTTACATGGACATGGAATGGAGACTGGGGTCTTGTTATTTATTATTAGTAGTATTATTAGGTTTTATTTTATAGCATTTATTAATCCATCTGAAATTTCTTTCCAAGACTGACCTGGTAGCAACAGTAAACACAGAGCAAACAAACAACTTTCATACTCAACAAAAAAATAAATACAATATCTGGTTACATACAATAACAAAAGTTCAAGGTTAATAAAGGACAAGTTCATGAGTAGTTTCAGGGACAATTTAGAAGCAATCACAGCGTTATTTTCTCAGTCCTTAAAAATACACTTTTTGACTTTATTGACTTAAATACATTTAAATTCCTCTAAAGTAATGACTTTTGAAAGTCTCTGTTTATGTTATTGTGCTGTGTGTGAACTCAACTAGCTATTTTTGACCACTTACTTACTTACATGTGCCTAAACAGGCAACGTGGATATTGAAGTTCACCTTGAGGACGCATATATAATAAGCTCTTTATGCAACCTTCAACTGATTAAATAATGGAATGATTGTTGGTTAAAATAGCAGTTACTGGATGTAACTCCAGTTCTCGTGAACACTCTCATGAACTTTGCTATCAGTCACTCACACTTGAGATTAAAGCTCATCTTTCTTAAAAAGATCACAAAAAAGACTGGTGAGGAAAGGTGAAAGGAGAGAATACATAACAGCAAAGACAATACAGGAAATGAGAGGGGGAAAAAAACAGTCACATTGAAAGTCCTTAGGCTGCTTTTACTGCAGCATATTATGCCACTTTCTGCCATGAATGGGATGAGGTCATGTTTAGCAGTAACACAATAGCCTCGGCAAACCAGCTCGTCACAGTAGCAGCTCTTTGGTTTGACCTCTAATGAACCTTGCTAACTGTTTTACAGCCTCATAGATCAATGGTAAATCTATTAGAGCAGCTTAGCATTAGGGTGGTGTGTAATGGCTACGCCTGGATCCTTTAGAATCTAAGGTGTAAATGCAAACTAGTGTTAAAACCACTATTGGCATTAGACCCCTCCTGGCCAGCACTGAAAGCCATTACAAAACCTAGAAAGCTTTAATAAGGTCATCACCTGTGAGCCAATTATGAGGACTGGAAAAGGTCACATGACATAAGTAGATGAGTGGAGTGAAACTAACAGGATGCAACATGCTTGTAGGCCAAAGGTGACAAACATGTAAACACGCTGGTACAAAAGGAAAAATAAAACTTCTCTGAACTCTTCCTCTTGCTCAAACAGGACATTAATGGAGTCATATTTTGCTAAATCCACTTTTTTTTTACCCCGCCCCCCAAAGGGGAGGCGAGGGAATTGTTTTTGGTTCATTTTTTTTTGCTCATCTGTGGCGGAGGTAAACAAGGGGCTGAATGGGACAGAGCAGCACTATCAGCAACCTGGAGGGGGTGGGGTATGAAGTGGTTCATGTGCATTTGAAGGGCCAGTGCTCAAAACGACCTTTCTGGCGTCATTACTCAGAAATAGGGTTGAAGATGGACCTGTGGAGTTGAATTAAAGGTGCTGTATGTAGGATTGTGGCCCAAACTAGTACTACAATCACATCCAAAATACTGTGGAGCATGTTATCCCCTCTGCCTCCCCCCAGACTAGGGGTTGCCAGATCCAACATGAGCATCTATTTCTGCATTTCCACTACGTGGAACCAGCTCGACTCGGCTCGACTCTGTAGCATTTCTATTACAGGATAGTACTGACTTTCCAGTACCTGTTCATCATAGCGGTGCAGTGCATTACTTCCATGTCGTCTGCTCAGGGAATTGCTGATAAACTCACTCGTTGCGTGTTGTCTCGTCTGAATTTTTACGTCGGCCACCAAGAACTGAATCTAATCGATCGACCATGGTGTAGTTTTGGGCTGTCGTCATGTGGATGAATGTACCGCTATATTTACTGTCAACTTCCGCATCTGTTTTTTGTAAAGCGGCAGGTCACAGAGACAACTGTCTGACCAAATCAGTGGTCTGCAGGATTTATAAGTCACGTTTTAGTATCACTTGGAACCTCGGTGGAGGTGATACCAAAAAACTAGTACCAGGTACCAGATTCCAGGTCCTTTTTCATAATGGAAATGCAAAAAGGCCGAGCCGTGTCAAGTCGAGCTGGTACCATGTAGTGTAAACGCGGCATATTACAAGGAGGTACCATGGCAAGCAAGTCCCACACCAGTATTTATACCGGGGCCGTCTCTTCACCTGATCCCGGACCAGGAGAAGAGATCACCCGGTCCCATACCGCAGCCCTGCGGCCTTCTCTGCTGGACCGGTTCTCTCCTCACCTGGGCCTGGTCAGACCTCGGGCCGCATGAGACCACAGAAGAGCCGGAGTCACTCTTCAAATTCTTCTCCGTTTTCAGCCGTCTCCATGTTCCAAAAGCATCTCCTATACATATCTTTGTTTTGTTTCTCACTTTTTCACAATGTATTTGTGAATAATAAGAGGCCTTTTAGGTTTAGTAACGTCGTAGATTTAGAAGTTTCACTTAAGTCAAAAACACCAGCAGACTGAAACCAGAGCTGTTTCTCTATGGGACTGTCTGAAATGTTCAGTGGACTGTTTGGTTCCAAAACATTTTCTTTGGCATGGGTGTGGATGCTAGAATAATGCTGATACTGTGATTTGTTTGACAAATACATAAGGAAAATAAACCACAATTTTGGAAAAGTCAGTAAACACCGCCATTAGCCGGGCTACAACTAGGGGTGGGCGATATATATCACCTACGATAATATCGAATATGTTGATTTAACAATGAGCAATTTGACATTATCGAGTATTCATACTGTCTCAAAAAGAAAACAAATGGATGGTGCATAGACGGTAAAGGAGAGGTGCATGGAAGTCCTCATTGGCCGTACCTGAAGCCAATCAGCGGACAGGATTCAGTCTCGTGGTGACTTGGCGGCACCAAAACACAACATAGTCTCAACTGGAGGAAATCTGCAGGAGTCTGCATCTGAGTGGATGATTTAACAGCGAGACGTGAGTCCACATCACAAGCCTGGAAATGCTTTGGTTTTGACTGATGTCAGTCAAAATTATGTTATATGCAAGCTGGGGCACCATAAAAGGAGGGGTACACGTGACAAATTCATGTGGAGGGGGTCCAGTGGATACAGGTTAGAAGTTGTGAAAATTTTGTGTAAGATCCGCTGTTTAATAGAGGAACAGAAGCCAGGAGTCGGACGTTGAAAGCATGTAGGTTTTACTTTTGCTTCACCCCAGTGTTAGTTATTCTAGTTATGGACTACACACCCACGTATATAACTACTGTACCCCCCCATGTTTAGCAGAAGATGTATGAAGCACTTTAAAAACAAAGAAGAGCTGTTGTTCTGAAACGCTGTGTCTATCCATAGATGTCCTGGTAAGCAAGTAGAGTTTTATAGCATTTTTTTGTTAAAAAAAAAAAAAAGAAGAAAAAGAAGAAGAAGAAAGAAATTCACATTTTAAAGGATATCATCAGATTATTGTTATCGGGAAATTAAAAAAAAAAATTCGAGATACTTTTTTTTACCATATCACCCATCCCTAGCTACAATCACCGCTAGCTGGAACAACACTGCAGTTAGCCAGGCTACAGCCACCACCTAGCCGTGACAGCACCACAGCTTGCCGGATGACAATCACAACTAGCTGTGCAACAATCATAGATAGTTGGGACAGCACCACGGCTAGCCGGGCTACGATCATGGCTAGCCGAGCTACGATCACGGCTGGCCGGGATACCACCACAGTTGGGTGAGGTGCAGGCACGGGGAACTATGGAGAAAGTGCTGCTGCTGCTGCTGCCATGACAAAGTGCTGTTTTTGATGTGTCTGCCACCAAAGAATAGAGCTGAAGCTAAACCTGAAGATGAGTATGTATCACTTGCACAGGTAACTGAATTGCTTCAAAGGGAAACGTTTGAACAACTGTTGACTCACCAGAAAGACATTTTTCAGGGATTTATCAATAAAATTATGGATAAAATAAACACTACAATGGATAAACGTCAGACATCTATGATCAGAAATGTTCCAACTGCAGCTCAGTGGAACTGGCAACCTGGATGAAGAAAGGCTACTGACTCGGTGATTGGTAGATAGGTGATGGGCGGAGCATCAACCAAAACACAAAATGACAACATAAACATTATTTAGGGGCTGA
>JAPQRP010000030.1:29217447-29233470 GCA_037367295.1 Apogon hyalosoma
CATACATATACACACACACTCTGTTATTGAGTAATACATAAGCAGTGAGTTTGTTAATGTGTGTAAAACCACTGCATCCCTTGTCAAACCAAAAAACAAACCAAAAAAAAAAACCTCTCCAAACAACTTTAATTAAACTTAGGATGTTTGCATTACAAAATAAAATTTAAAGACAGAAAGATAGAAAGAAAACGTATCTCTAAATGTGTTTCATGTGTAATGCTTCCCTTGGATGTTTACTGCAGGTTTGTAAAATCTCGGTTTGCAGGAGTAACTTTATCTGACAGCCAATTGATTAAAAATAATGTGCCATTATAAATGGAGGTGTGGGGTCAAATAAAGTAAAAAGACCTAATGGTTTCCTTAATCTACTTTAAATAAATTAAACTGATCTACAAAATAAAGTGTATTGTTTCAGATTTCAATACTTGGCAAGCGTCTGTCCGGGTTTTACGCATGCGCAGCGCGCCTTCGGTGGAAAGAAACGGTAGTGTGAGAAGTGAGTTGGGACTTGACACGGATTCTGTGATTAGACTCCGACGAGATCCGCAATCTAGTTTTCAGGATGTAAGGACACTGCCCGCGTTAAAGGACATAACACTGTCTTTCTGCAAGCAGCTGGTGAAATAACTGCGGGTATTCGTCGAGGCGTAGCTCCATGCTCGGCGCAGCCCCACCGCTGGCCCCGACATCACTGTAACAACTTGGGACAGAGGCAGGACTAGCCCCACTCCAGCTAACTCCAGGTGAACGACTTCATATTTACTGAGTTTCATGACGTAGTGGTGCATATTACTACGACTACATCGCTGCCAAGTTTTTTTTTTCCACTACGCCATTTGTTCGTGGTCAAACAAAGTGGTCAACTCCGATTCTGCTGCTAAATGTTAATTATAAACAATCACGCCTGCTAACCTCGTAGCATGCTACGTTAGCCACATAGTTTACCATCAACAATCATCTGTGCTAGCTGATGTTTTTAGTAGCAGGTAGCTAGCAATTATGGTGGCAATTCATTCCCATTATAGGGTCTTCTTCCTGTTGGACCCTTCACAATAAAACCGCAAAGTAATAGTAGTAGTAGCAGCAGCAGTTGCTCATAGAAAGGCCACAAAACACTGGATTTATTTATATTATGTATATACATGTAAGGAACAGGTGGGCTGACAAGTCGTGCCATAAAAAATATGTGTATCAATGATATGTATTTATTTGTATGAAAGGAAGTAACTATATTTAAAATGTGGAAGGTACCTGGTTGTTGCACCTGTGCCAGAGGACGTTCTTTACCAGTAGGAGAGATGCACTCAACAGTTGGATGGCTGAAATACACTTTTAATTTTTTTATTTATTCATTTATTTATTTTTCTGAACAAACGTTTTACAATTTCAACTTACAAAAATTGTGCAACCGTTTTCTCAGACATCTCAGACATTCACTGGATACTTTACAAATTTCACACTTTTCTTTTTTTGTTTTGTTTTTTTCCCATATACTTTTCTGTCAATTTTTGCATTTTTACAAATTTTTGAAAAGTTTTTGGCAAAGATTGAAAGTTCAGACTGGAAAATGTATCCCTGGGTAGGCAGGGTATCAGTGAGCAGGAGGGGCAAAGTGTTGTCCAATTGGGCGGGGGTATTAGTAAACTCCGGTTACTTTTGTAAATTTAACAATTATTATGCCCTTTATAAAAGTACAATATAGTGAAAATGCAGGACTTGTAATCATAAAACAGCGTCAACCCCAAAAATTAGTGAGTTTCTTATTTTTAATCGTTCCACATGATATCTGATCGAAATATCTATTGGCTTATTCTGTACAAATAAATCATATTGTCGTGTCATATTTGTAATGATCATTTCAGTGTAGTCAGCCGCTTGTATTGACTGTGACTTTTATTTTGAAGTCATCATATGCTTACTTCCTGTTAGGTCTGTCCGTCTGTATTAACTTAACGCAGCTTCTCTAACAAACGGCAGCCAGACTGGCGCCGCTAACTAGCACAGCAAGCTAGCGCACCGCCTGAAAACTTTTGGTTTTTATCCTAGAATTAGAAACGAAATCGAGGTTTGGTGAATGAAACTGTAACGTTGATGCCTGGCGCCTCGGTGTTAAGTAGTCTGTGTACTGGCTGATATAAATTCTGTACTTAAAGCGGTGTAGTTTATGGTCCATGCCCCCAGCCGACCACCCAGATTCAAAACAGAAACAGTGTTTATCGGTTTAAGGCGACAGATCGTCTGTCATCATGGGTTCACTATTACAGTACATTAGTGATACGGCAGCAACTGTAACTGGCTGATTTACAAAACACAGAGGTCACGTACAGCCTATTTTTAATTAGATATTCTCTAGGTTCATAGAAACACATAGCTGTTTGGATAGAACACCCATTAAAGCAGTAAACTTTGCTTTTTCCAACTGTTTTTGAGTTGCAGATTCCACTTCATTTCAAAGCTGAACCTGTTGAATCATTACATTGTATTTTAGTGTTTATTCCATCATTTTAATTCTAATGGAAGGAGCAGAATATTAACATGTGCGCATTGTGTTCCTTTGTAGATCCTGTCACCTGATCACAACTGATGCAAAGTCACTCAGAAGCAGAGATTTATACATGAAGATCTGCAGGGTAACGTAATATTTTGCATCACCTAAAGTACAGACATATGTGTATGTACCTGCCTGGTCAAAAGAACTCCCTCATTGTTCTCATCAGACAGCAGAGTAAAGATGTCTATCACGAATACGCCAACCAGCAACGATGCTTGCCTCAGTATCGTGCACAGCCTGATGTGCCACAGGCAGGGTGGCGAGAGCGAGACTTTTGCCAAACGAGCCATCGAGAGCCTGGTGAAAAAACTCAAGGAGAAAAAAGACGAGCTTGACTCACTCATCACGGCTATCACCACCAATGGCGCCCATCCCAGCAAATGTGTTACCATTCAGAGGACTCTAGATGGACGTCTCCAGGTACAACAATATCTGGGTTATTCATTTAAGACACATGCATTGCTTAGGTATGAATTCATTTGTCATGTTCTCATGTAAAATACAGCAATAATGTTATGTTACCTCAGCTGGTATGAAGTTAACTTGACAAGTTTATGAAATAGGTTTCAATTTTGTATTCATATTTTTGTTGCCAGGTTGCTGGACGTAAAGGTTTCCCTCATGTCATCTACGCTAGGCTGTGGCGGTGGCCCGATTTGCATAAAAATGAACTGAAACATGTGAAATACTGTCAGTTTGCCTTCGATCTGAAGTGTGACAGTGTATGTGTCAACCCCTATCACTATGAGAGAGTGGTGTCTCCTGGCATAGGTGAGTAGCAAATGGATAGTCAGTTAGTATGCTGCCTTGGTTGTATATTTTTGGCCCACTGGATTTTAAGTGAAGTATAAAACGTGAAAATATGAATGTTAACAGTTTCAGTTCTCTGTTAATGATACTTTGAAGTGTACTGAAATGAAACCAGATGCAGCTTCACAAAGAGGATGTTAGAAGTTATGTTTTAAAGATGTTGATTTTGAGGCTTTTCAGAGTTTTATTTTTAGGACTTAAACTGAGCAGTTGAAGAAACTTGTGTTGTATAATTATTTTCCAGCACTGCATATTAAAACACCAGCAATAGCAGTAACATCTTTCACCAATTTATTATTTCTCTGGTCTCCAGACTTATCAGGACTGACACTAACCACTGGTCCCAGCTCAGCACTGATGGTGAAGGATGAGTATGATTTCGATGGACCGCAGAATCTCCCCCCCGTTGAGGGTGGGCACTCCATTCAGACCATCCAGCACCCCCCCTCTGGCAGTCGGCCAGCTCCCTCGGAGGCATTCACAGCTCCGAACCTGCTCCCACCCGCAGAGGCCTCCACCTCCGCCTCAACGGCATCCTTCCCTGCCATTGCCGCTGGATCTGGCAGTAAGATTATTAATTAGAACTATGTATCCATATTTTGGCATTTTGCTGTTCCTATGTTTTTAAGTATGTTATGTTTTGAAATCCACATAATACAAACATCAAATTCTGCTTAAATATGCACTTGAAGGCATATATTTAAGCAGTTTGCTGATAGTATTCTTGATTGATTGGCTGGTTTATTTTGAGCTTGTGCACTCTATATACAGTGTTGTTTTAGTTTCAAAATAAGACGGAAATAATGTACATCCACATTATATACTCATCATTATATGTACACTATAAACATAAATATATACAATAATTCACTATTAATATACACCCCTAGTAGCCCAAAAGGGAGTAAGAAGAAGTAAAACTTATTGACTCCCACCCCCAGTTTCACTTGTACATTGTATGGTTGCAGTTATTTCAGAGAAATGAAGTTTTCTCATTTCGAATTCTGAAATACTCACACTTCCCCTCATGTCATCTCCTAATATTCACCTGACTTCTCTCCTCAGGTGCTGCGCCCACTTGGTCGAGAAACAGTAGCTTCACCCCCAACATACCTCACCACACTAATGGCCATCTACAGCACCACCCTCCAATGCCACATCCAGGACACTACTGTAAGTGCATACTTTTATTGCATCTGGAAGGTGACCTACAGACCTACATCTTACCCTCACATGGTATTTGCACATGGACTGATCACTCTTTTATGTTTTCCTTTTCTTAGGGCCAGTGCATAATGAACTGGCCTTTCAGCCTCCTATATCTAATCATCCAGGTGAGAAAATACATCACACGTATTCATAATGCTGTATGTGCATGCTTATTGACGAGAGTAAGGATTAGACATCTGCTGCCTAAGAATGCAAAGATCCATTCAAATGTATTCCAAAAGTGCCATATTCAAACCATAGTTTGGTTTCTGAAGGTGCTTATGTGCATTTGAATACTGATTTGTAAGAACACACTAACAGTTTAGAAACTATGTTGGTATTTTTGATAAACTCAGATGACATGAATATTTTTATGACACTTATTTTGTATGTCATCTATCAAAGTAAACTCTATCAAACTGTTGGTTTTTACACATTATTTTCTAATAAACGAAAACCTTACCTCCCATACAGATTATAGCACTGCTGTTTATTTACATGTGTTGCAGCTCCTGACTACTGGTGCTCCATTGCCTATTTTGAGATGGATGTTCAAGTTGGTGAAACATTCAAAGTGCCCTCTTCATGCCCCATTGTGACCGTGGACGGTTATGTTGACCCTTCAGGAGGAGATCGGTTCTGCTTGGGCCAGCTCAGTAACGTCCACCGCACTGAGGCTATTGAGAGAGCAAGGTAGGTGACTAATTATAATACACGTTAAACAAATAAATTAATATATTTTAAATACATTTATGTAGAAGAGATTTATGTTTGGCCTGCTTGTGTTGGACATGTTTTGATGTGTTTTTCTTAGTTTTAAAGACACATCTTTCGTCTGTTTCTTGTAGGGCTTTTTAATTATTACTGTTACCTTATGTCTCTCCAAGGCTTCACATTGGGAAAGGAGTCCAGCTGGAGTGTAAGGGTGAAGGGGATGTGTGGGTCCGGTGCCTCAGTGACCACGCTGTGTTTGTTCAGAGTTATTATCTGGACAGAGAAGCGGGCCGAGCCCCTGGAGATGCCGTTCACAAAATCTACCCCAGTGCTTATATCAAAGTAAGTACCATTCTAAGAGTCTCGTCAGCCAGGCAAGAGGCAAATATATTAATGTTCTGTTCTATTTAAGGTGTACAAGAATTTATGTTTCTCTCACAAAATACCATACTTTCTTATTTTCCCATAATTTCTTACTGACCCTTGCACCGCTCAGCTTTCATTAAGGTTGCTCCTAATCAACAGCATATACTGTATTTACATTTCTCCATTACATTATTGCCTTTTCTACCTATAGGTGTTTGACCTTCGTCAGTGCCACAGACAGATGCAACAGCAGGCTGCAACAGCTCAAGCAGCAGCAGCCGCCCAAGCAGCTGCTGTGGCTGGGAATATACCTGGACCTGGCTCTGTTGGAGGGATAGCCCCAGCTATCAGTAAGATATAGACAGATGCACATGTACACAGATACTAGGGCGATAGTAGGAGGCGGCACAGTTGGTCTTATAAAGATCACTAACCAATCTTATGAGATGGTAGGGGTGGGTGATATGGGCAAAAAAAATAATCTTGATTATTTTGTTAAATTTCCCAATAACGATAATCTGACGATATCCTTTAAAACGCAAATTTCTTCCTTTCTTTTTTTTTTTTTTTTTTTCTATACAAAAGACTAGAATGAAAATGAACAGAAAACAATCATTAATGAATCATTAATCACAACCATTTGTGACACTACTCCTCAGTTAAAGATTTATAATAGTGACAGCTATAGACTTAATTTAAGAAGAAATTGTATTAACTCTTATTTACTTGTAATTTGAAGTCAGCATGAATGAAATGTACATTCAT
Source organism: Apogon hyalosoma (assembly GCA_037367295.1). Lineage (NCBI taxonomy): Eukaryota > Metazoa > Chordata > Actinopteri > Kurtiformes > Apogonidae > Apogon > Apogon hyalosoma. The sequence goes on from JAPQRP010000030.1 coordinate 29,223,866, forward strand.
TGTCATCAAGTCTCTGTTAAGCAGCAGTAGACTCATGTTTGTTGTTTGTTTTTCTGCTTTTGTCTCAGGTCTGTCTGCAGCAGCCGGCATCGGCGTGGACGACCTGCGGAGGCTGTGTATTCTCAGGATGAGTTTTGTTAAAGGCTGGGGTCCCGACTACCCCCGACAGAGCATCAAAGAGACACCCTGTTGGATTGAGATCCACCTGCACAGAGCTCTACAGTTACTAGATGAAGTTCTGCACACAATGCCCATAGCAGACCCACAACCTCTGGACTGAGAACCTTTTGTGTTGAAGCAACTGCAGCATCACAGTGCATGGACAGTGACTCTCGGTCTTCCTCTGTTGAGGGGAAATCTGATCCAGTGAAGCTTTCTCTTGTTAAAAACACTTTCAGGTATGTTTGAGGCACCTTGCACTGTTGCCCTTACTTTTGCCTATGAAGCAGAATTAACACTAGAATGAGCCAAAGCTGTGTATCCAACCTCAGCTGTATGTTGGATACACAGCTTTGATTTGTGATGACTGGAATACAAAACTAGACAAGAATGTTACAAATGAACTGCAGTTACAAAGCACCACGACATGCAGAGGGACGACCAGCAGAACCCATGAAACTGGAATGATTTTAGACTACTCACCTTTGGAGACCACAACCAACAACTACTGATGAGACTAAGATGGCTGCTCAGTCCATGGTCTCCTGTTTGGTGCACTGCTGGTTCCTTCACTTTGTTACAGATCTGTTCCCATCTCCAGACTAAAGGCGAGTTCAGTCGGGTTGTATAGATGACCTTTGACGTGTGAGGATCACTGCTGGACATGAGCCGCCAGACAAAGCCGGCGTCAGCTGAGCTGTTTTAGGTCCAACCACAAACGGAGCCACAGCGTTCCATAAGCATAGAGGACACGACATCCAACAGGCATGGTCGGCCGACAGACTTCTGTAGCGCTCAGATTTTGTTAAACTGTTAAACAATCACTGACGGCTCATGCTGGTGGATGCACCAGTAATGAATTACATGTGACAATTCTCTGCTAAACAGGTTCTTTTAGAGGTTTTGGACACTAATACACAACAACTCGCAGCTTAACTGACGCAGGCAAAGCTAATCTATCTTTAATGCTATTTTAGATTATTTCTTTACAATAAGTCACTAAAAAACTGAAGGTGTTTTCTCTGATATTGACGATCTATCATTGGTCACCTTCTGCTGTGGTCATTTCCCATCTGTTTCAGGTATGTTCAGGTTATTATTTTGGAAAATGCCCTTTTTTATGCTGCCACAAAGGATGAATCTCATACATCTGTAGTAAACTCCCTGCCTTTTCACAATTTTCACACAAAAAACAAACAGCTGGGATGTTTCAGTTAAATAAGACTAAGTAACAAAATCAAATAGGAGGCAGCAGTTGACGTTAGATGTGTGAGATTTGATCACAGTACAACAAACAGGGTAAATCAATGCCTTAGTCTGGGTCAAACCAAAATAATGATTGTTCTGAAACAGTCAGCAAGATGTTCAGTAATGCTGAGTAGAAGGTTTGGTTGATTAACATTTTATATAAATTTTCTAATTTCAGATTTTGTTTTAATAAATCTCGTCATACCAGACTTTCCTCCACAGTGGTGAAGAATCAGAAAAGTTTAATTTCTTCTGACTCGCAACCCATTTGTAACCTATTGATCCAGGTCTGACGTGTATAGTTTACTGATAAAGATGAGAGAATTTAAGACAGTTTTTCAGCAATATTGGTATATTTTCTCAGTTTTATTTTTGTTACTTTTATCAAGTGATTTGTATTATATTTTTAGCACTTTATTTTGTTTTTGGTTTCTGTTAATAACCCTGATATTTTTTTTTCTTTCTTTTTCTTTTTTTTGGTGTTTCTGCAATATGTTTAAGAGTGATTAGGTTGGTTTATATTTTCTGTAGAGCAGTGATACGTTTGTTTTTAGAAAACACATGTAACACTAAGACACCTTTATAAACATTTGTTTTTGCCCTTTCACTATCAAGACATTACACACCTGTAGGCTAACCTCTGGCTACTCTGAGATACAATCTTTTGCATTTTGATTTGCAGGGTTTTTTTTCTTTTTAATCCATGTAAATAATTTTGTTGTGAAATGCATGTCGACGTTTGCATGAATTTTAATCGAAATGGATCCCTCCACGCTTAACTTCTTTTTAAAAACCAGCACGTTTCGTCATAACGAAACTGAACTGAGTGGTTTGTAACAACAGTATATGACGCACACTGATGCCTCACAGTCATCACTGATAGACATGCACCATATTTATGCAGCAGCTAAACTCTTATAGACATTACTTTGGAGACTGAAAGGTTTGGATTGAATCAAAGTTCTGTAAAAATATCATAGTATAAATACAGAATTATCAGTTATTGCTGTGCAGCTTCTCTGGCGTGCACTTTAAAGTCAGTACAAGCATGTTACTGTCCTTCCTGGATTGGCTGAAAGGGATTAAAACCCAGAGAAATCATTTGATTTCAACACGAGTTCCTTCCTCTCATTTGCCCTGAGCTGTATGTGATGCATTCTGTTTCACTGTTTTTAAAGGCATTTGTTATAGATGAAACTAAGTAATTAAGAATCAACATTTATTTACTCCTTTACTACTAAGACCCACAAATGTCTGCACATGCAAGGTTTGTTTTGTCATCAGACTGCTATGTGTTTGTTATATTCCTCCATTAACATACACACTGTACATGACAATTTTTAATTTAATTTGTTTTATTTGTCGTCATCCCTTAACACATAATGCTGTCTTTGGGGGTTAAACTAGGACACAACAGAGTTGTTAAAGTTTACTTTTTGTTGCAGGGAATTACACATTCTGCTTTCTAATCGGTTACTTTTTAAAGACTAACAATGGGCTGCTTTGTACACGTTACTGTTCTTATTTGACCCCAAGAAAGCAGTTTTATCCTGCAGAAATTAAGAGCTCAACATCTGGCATTATTAACACGATTAGACAGGAAACAGGATATTTTGTTATTACGTTACTGAAAGAACTGATGAAATCTGTACGCAGAAATGACCTGTTATCCATTGTGCTTTAAGGTGGACAAATGTTTTCTATACGACTTGCCGATGACAGGAGCCTAAAGACATCGCTCAGTGGGCTGCTGTTGACTACTATGACAGATTGCAGATATAAAATGTACCTGTATTTCTTATGTGAGAGTCTATAATTAAACATGGCTTGATATTCTATAACTGGTGAAACTGTCGTTCATTACCCCACCCCCCGAAGGGGTGGCAAGGAGTATTGTTTTTGGTTCAGTTTGTTTAACACTCTAGCAGCAAAATTATTGGTTGAATTCATACCAAATTTGGTTTATAGATTGCCAGTGACTCAGAATAGATGTCATTACATTTTGGGAAACATAGGTCAAAGTTTCAAATTTTTATGAATTTTTTAAATCTTTCTTTTTCCCCCATTTACTTATAATGGGTGAACTTTCAAATGTCTGTAACAGCAAAACTGTTCATTGAATTCATACCAAATTGAGTTTATAGATTGCCAGTGACCCTGAATAGGTGTGATCACATTTTGGGAAAAGTAGGTCAAAGTTTCATCATTTCATTCATCAATTTTGTTTCAATTTACTTCAAACTTGGCACATATATAGAGGCAATTGATATACTGACATCACCACACACATAGATATGATGACATCAGCTGGATTTATGTCAAATTAAGATACAATATGTGTGAGGGGCAAGGTTTGTTGTGCCTGGAACCACTTGTTAAGGTAATGCTGACAGATTAAACCTCTGCTGTTTAGGTTGGGTGATGTTTACTGTTAATTACATGAGGCCATATGTGAAAACAGTTTACTTTTATTTCTTAACTGCATCAAAACCACTATAACCAGCAGTTAGATGTATCACTTCTAAATTAAAACATACATAACCAAAACGGCTTTAATTCATAAGTTTAATTCATAGTGCTATATATATTGGTAGCTAATGCAACATAAGTATTTTGTTAACCTAAAAATGCTATTTTGTGAGATGCTGAAATGTGGAAAACCTTTAAATTATCCCATTCAGTACTGAATTTGAATACTAATATATACGATTTGGTGCATTTTAAACATTAAGATATCAACATAGATTATTCATCTCAACAGTGTGAACGCTACCAAGTCGTTACCATGGAAACTACTGGTAGGACATGAATGCAGCGGCATCACATTAAAGCTGAGTCACACCATTGGCTGTTAATAGACTATAGAAACAAAGATGAAAGTACTGAATTATTTTTATTTGGTGTACATTTTTCACCTCGAGGGAAATTCCGATAATTTGATGAGGTTAAAACACAGTTATGACAACAATGTTATACCTTATACTCCGAAACAGGCTCATGTGAGAATTTCATCACAGACAAAATTAAAATCCATGACTATTTCACAAATTATGAGTTTTCCTGTATTTTAATGGCTTTTCTGGGCCTGGAATAAGGGACTTTTTTTTCCATGTCATTACTTTTCTAGGTTTTTCCTAAGCTCAAGAACCCTGTGTCCTTAAGAATTGGGTAAAGAGGCAGCATTTTATGTAAGTACCCCGGTGAATTTTAGAGATATCATTATATGGTCAACAAAATTGCAGTGAATTATCCATATTTATTCCAAGATTGTCCAGTGCCACAAACTTCAACCTAATATTTTTTAGACAGTTAAAAAGGAACCTTCTGACCACAGACTTTTTCCTCGTGATAAAAGTTATGACTGGAACCAGAAATAGAACCAGGTGCCTATTTCCTTTTATTTGACAGCTGTCTCATGGTGAAGTGTCAGTTTTGTTTTTCTGTTTTCGGTCTTCCCGGACTGTCACGAGTCACAGGTTTGGAGTTCTTAACCCATAAAGACCTAGAAGTATTTTTAGAGTGACTTTCAGATGAATTTTTCCCTACATTTAACCGTACCTAAGTGATTTATCCCCGTTTATTACTTATCCTCTGCATTTTCAGTGAACATCAGATAGTTTTCTATATTTAATTTACTGATCACATAGCTAGATGGTTACAAAAATCAACAAAGTCAAAGGTTATTATATCAAAACAGAGAATATCAAAGCAAAAAGTTACTTCAACTATTATTTGTCAAACCACATGGGTTTTAGTGAATCAATGTTAAAGAATAAACACTGCGGAACCTCTAAAGTAACATCCAAACAGGTCATATCTGAAGAACATGAAAAGCTGAGAAACTGCATTTTACTCGAATTATTTACATATATTGATAGGATTAGTGGCTCAGAAGTTATTAAATATTTTATGTCTCTATATGCTTTTGGTCACTGGTGGCTGTTTAGGTCTTTATGAGTTAATTAGAAAAATGTGCACAAATGAGGGAGAGTAATCTCTTACAAGCAGTAAATCACAGTTCATGTTTTGCATAATGAAAATGGGAAGTGGGTGCATTATATAAAAAAAAAAATTCAACAAAGAAAAGGAGAAAACAGTTAATTACAGGAAGAAATCACATTAGTCTGAAAGGGCTTTAAATGAAACCGTCTTTATTAAGTAACTTTAATATCAGAAAAATAAAACTCTTAAATTCTCTTTACAGCAAATATATAATATCAGTGCTTTGGCCGCAATAACTTAAAAGGCCGTTATAAAATATAGTCTGCTTTTAAACTCCTGACTCAATTTGAATTTATATGCCATAAGACTCCCCCTACATATACATAACAAAATGTAGTAAAATTAGCAAATACTTTGAACTGTTGGTACAGCTTAACAATATATGTATTTATATAGAGATATCTAAGATACATTTTACATTATACCGTTCTCAATTTGGTGGCGTACAGACATGACAGGCAGCTTGTATCCTTGGCCTTTTTACAGTTGCAGTGAGACATTTTACATTGGCGGTACATTATAAAGACATGCTTTGTGATGCACATTCCATTTTCCATTAGGTTAAAACGGCAGCTATCAATACTATTATCATCAATACTGTAAACTAAGAACTAGACTACAAGCAGATAGCATTGACACCCTCCTGCAACATTTCTGCATTTCCAACTCTTCATTCACTTAATCACTCGGAAGTAAAAAAAATTAAAAATCTTATTGTAAACATTTTAATATAGATATATTTATGTATATATATGAAATGTAACAAAATAAGTAAACTAAATAAGTTTTGTATATTTATCAGTCATTAACAGTAATATTATATAATACATACACAAAAATGTCAATAAACTGTGGGCCAACAGTGTATTGCGTTCGCTCGGAGAGAGACAGAGCAAAAAAGATCGACCCTTCTGAGAGACGTGAAAATAAACTAAACGGACGGATAGAAAACCCAACGGGGGCAGAAGCAGAGGAGTTGTTGTTTTTTTTGTTTTTTTTTTGCACTTTTGGGACTCATTTGGTTCAATTTCCTCAAGAAAGCCTAATCATTCACAAGAGAGATAATATTTAACATGGCTAGGTAAAATAACTCCCAAATACTGTTTACAGTTGGAAGGCTCCGAGGACTGTGGTCCAAAGTCCAAACAGTAAAGCAACAGTATTGACCTTATGTAGTGTCTGCACAGTCCAAGATGAGCTCATTCCAGCTGCTTCCCCTTACTCATGTGATCCTGTAAAACAAAGTCTACAGACAATGGTGGTTAAAGCTAAAATGGGAGAACGGTATCTTCCTTTCCTTTTCCGGCAGAGAAGCTTTCATATTAAGTGGAGGAAAAACTAAATTAAGTCCCAAGTTAACAGTGGTGTGATGAGATATGGCAAAAGACTGTGCTTAGTAGGAAAAATGGGAAGCAAAGTGTGTACCATTGAAACTGGAGCTCATCTCATCAGTGCGTAAGAGCAGTGAAGGAAAAAAAAAAAAAAAAAAAGAAGGGATACGTCCGTCTACAAGTTCTGTAATTAAAACTCGAGAATTTATCTAGTGCGTCCTCGTGTTGTCAACATACTGAGATGGTTTTTGCATAGGCCTCGTAGACAAGACATGGGATTAAATAAAGACAGAATAAAGCATCAGATGGCCTTTATCTCAATTTTGCATCTCAACAGAATCGTTTTGGGACCACTAACCAACAGCAATGCGAAAAGGCTTCATGTAACTTGGCCACAGGGCGGAACACTTCGAGAGAGGAAAAAAAAAAAACAAACTAGAATAAATTGTGATACTGCTGAAAAAAAATCAGCAGTCTGACTGTTAAGTACAAGGAACTGTTCCGGACTACGGCCATTTCAAAGTAGAGTTTCATAAAATATCCCAGTTGAGAAGGTGAATGCTACCAAAAGTACCAGCTGTTTTGTCTGTCTGGCTCAAAACCGGAATACCAGGTTAACAACTCAAAATGCATAAACATGTATGAAACAGAAAATAAAAATGGGAGTGTTTGGTTCTAGAAATATATAAGAAGCTAGTAAATGTAAAAAAAAAAAAAAAAAAAAAACAAATGGCGGTAAATACTTGGAAAAAAAGACTTTAAAGGAGGCAAAAACAAAGCATCCCTGTGATATAAGCTTTGTTCCACCGAGATGCATTTAAGAGATTGAACTTCAGCAAATACATTAAGACTTCATTCTGTCAGCTTGTGTTCTTTGAACCAAAATCTGGATTTGTAAGATAGTGTTGTCAGTTAATTACAGGCTTTCTGAAAAGGCCACAAGTTTGTTTTAAGACAGAGCAACACTGTTTCCACTGAACCAGTCGTTTTCTTTTTGTTTACCCAGAACGGAATTAGGCACAAGTTTACCGTAAACAGATTCCTTAAGTAAAGATGAAAAATAACATTGTGATACTCAAGTGGTGTAACATTACGGTGCTATTTTTTTTTTTTTTTTAAAGAAAGTCGCCCACTTGTTGGTTCTGGTCTAAAATAATGAAAGGGAGGAGCGAGTCAGGTAAGGGGATGTTTCCACTGGAGTGTGAGAGTTTGACCAACCCTCTGCAGGTATGTTTTTACAGGCGTATTAGTATCAGGAGAATGCAATTCTGATTTAGCATTTGGAGGATGTAAACAGAATATGGTATGATAACAATTACATGAGTTATCTTGGATGTGCCAGGATAATGTTGCATGTGTACATTATGTCCAGTTTCTTCTGTATTACAAAGAGTATACGATTAATTTATTCACTAAATGTAAACAGGCTCAATAATTTTTTCCTTGTTTCTTGCTGTGAGCGCAATAAATGTGGCAAAGGGCCGCAGCTACAATTTGAGCTCATAAAAATAACCGTAGCAGCAAAATTAAAAGAGATAAACTTGTGAGATGCAGAAAAAACTTTGACCCATAACCCAGAATCAGAATTCAACATCATTTAAAAATTATTTAAAAATATAGGTAGGCAAAAAGTTACAACTACATATTTCAAGAAGAGGAAAATGTAAATCAAGATGAGCAAATAAAGTTTTGTTTTTTTTTTTTAAAGTATCCCACCCCTCCCCCAATGCTACATAGAGGGTTACCAACCCTCCCACTTTTCAATCAATTTAGGAAGAAGACTTCACAAGAGCAGGCACATGAACGGGCTGAACACCCTGCCCCGTGCCCTGAATATAGATCATTCCTCAATCACATATCCTTCCTCACTTTTGTCAATAATACACCACCTTGGACTGAAACCAGCTTGAGGACACTGGTTTAGTTTTTTTAAATTTTCCACATTATGAATTTAATTTGTTGGGAAAGCTGACGCCTAAACAGCTAACAAGCTGTACTTTGAACAAAAATAAAATTAAAGAAAAAACAAACAAAAAAAAAAAACTCACATGTTACGGAGCTGAATGGCCTGTGTGGCTGGGGACAAACACACAGGGCACACAGCGTCTGGACCCTGGCATATCTGGGTGGCACAATCTAGACAGAAGAGGTTATGGCCACAGGGAACCAAGGCAGCGATGACCTGGCTATCCATACAGTGGATACAGATCTCCTGTCCCCTCCCGACTGACCCCAGCCCGGGACGATAGGAGAGGGACGACTCAGGAGGGGAGGAAGAGGAGGCCGTGCTTTCACTTGAAGAAGAGAAGGCCGAGCAGTAGGAGGGGAACCTTTGGCCGTCGATGGTCCCAGATGAAGGAAAAGGCCCCCGGTGAACGCGCTGGGCCTGAGGGTGCTCTAAGGCCTCCGTCCCGGAGAAGGTTGGAGAGAGCCGGGGTGTCCCAGGTTGACTGGTCTGTACACAGGTGACAGCAGAGATTAGTTTACTCCAGCTTCAGAGACAACTATCTTATTTAAAGTTCTATACACAGAGAGTGATACACTGTTAAAAATGACATGTCAGCACCAATTTTGGCATTCTGCAAACCAAACTGTCACTACACCACATTCTTTACAGGGTCAGAGATTAGCCAAAGAATTGGCGACAGCGTTACCCATTTTCTAACCTGTCAAGGCACTACAAAAAATGCAAACTGGAAATGCACCAGTTGCAAAGATCTGAGTCAGGGAACCAAAGAAAAACAAAACTATTTTAAGCAGCTCTAATTTAACCATTTACTTGTTTTATTTCTGAGTTCCACATTACACTGTTCAGTCACATTCACTCTCCTTTATATGATAATTTCTTGCCTCTGTATGTTGTCC
>JAPQRP010000030.1:29234871-29257693 GCA_037367295.1 Apogon hyalosoma
CATGAGATATACTACAAATAACGGAGCATAATAAAACAGTAATGGAAAAAACATGGATAGAGAATGTCTACCAGCACTAAATAAATACTACTGCATCCCAACTGTTAACATAATTTTTATACAGTAAAATGAATATTGTTGTCTTTAAGGCTGCAACTAATGATGATTTTAATAATTGATTAATCTGTGGAATATTTCAATAGCTAAAATAAACACAAAATACTCAATTCTCAGAGATCAGTGTTTAACCAAAAGCAATATAGGCTGCAGACAAGTCACTAATGACTGCATCCTTGCAAAGGCTTTAGGTTTAGTTAGCGAGCACTAGCCTGTTACCAAGACTTGTTATGGCTAGAGACTAGCAAGATATAGTCTTCAACCAGCTCCGGATATAGGCTATCAAACTAGCGTTGTATGTATTAGTTCCAGTCAACAGTAGGTAATGTTAGTCTGGTGGTCTGATAAACAGAGATGGATGAAAATGTTATAATTCCGACAATAGTGTCTAATAACTAGCTAGCGGGTTAAAGTAATCACAACACATAGGCCATCTTAAAATAAGTTTACATTATGTTCCCAGTGGCCACAGCAGCCCTCTTTGGCCGAAACATACTGCACCATAGGATTTTGGCCAATTTTTTCTTCATATTCAAGTTTTGTTACATGAACGGCCCACTACATTTGGGCCAAATGGGGCTGCTCGGCATCCAAAGCCTCAGCCATACTCCTCTGTGTTTTCCTCTGTTACATTACACAACATGCCTCAATACTAACGTGCTCAAGACCCAACGAATCGACTGCCAAATTTGTAGCCAACTCTTTTAAGAATCAATTTGGATTAATTTAATCGATTCGTTGTTGCAGCACTAGTTGTCATCATATCATATTAAGGTTGGACTTATCACGTTTAAAACTACTGGTTCGTTCATTCATACACCAAAAACCACTACCTCTATTCTCTTACACTTCACATACCTGAGCTTGCCGAGCATCAAAAGCCTGGAGCGGTTGGTGGTCTACAAACGGGCTCCAGATTTGGGGTTGTGCAGCCGGGTATGCAGCTTGGGCAGTGGAGATGGTTAAGGGGTCGAATCCTGAGGAGGAACCTCCACCTCCAAGGCTGACCAGCTCCTCAGACCCCACAGGAAGAAGGCTGTCTCCAAACCAGAAACTTGTACCGCCACCATTGCTGGTGTTGTTGTTGTTGTTGTTAGCGTTGGCATTAAACAGACAGGTTGGACTGAAGTCTGCCATCCGGTTACCATTCCCGCCGCCATAGAACGAATCAGTCGAGCTGGAACCGCTGCCCAGGGAGCTGGAGCTGTCGTTGCGGTAGGTGGAAGACAGCCGGACACCACTGTTAATATTGCTATTCATTCTCTGAGTACCACTGATGCTCATCGGCAGCAGGCTACCACCACCTGGTGAAGATGTACCTGCCTGAATCCACCCGCCCTCCCCCAGCCCCACCGGTGTTAAAGCACCCTCAAAGCTAACGTCGGTCCCATTATACTGAAAGTCATTGTTGTCTACACCGGGAGCTTCGATGTTGCCGCAGGTTCCAGTGCGGAGGGCGATGTGTGCCTCTATCTCCTCCCTCGCCCGGTCCACGTTCTCTGGCATCCCAGTAACCTCAAACACGGGCTCTTTATCACGACTTGGTGTCACAATGTAGGTGTGGGTTTGTTGCTGAATGCGTTTGATGGTTGCCCCTGAAAGAATTCATGATCATGTTTACTTACAAAACCAATGTCAGTTAATAAAAAAAAAAAAAAAAAAACACTAATATGCAAGATTTTAAACCCATCTTTAAATTATAAACATCTTAATTAGAAGAATCATTGCTGTGATAATTTGTGCCAAATTAAATGTAACCATAGCAATTGAACCAAGGGTTTTGAGTTTCAAATATTTCTTAAAATGGAATCAACATCTGAGGCATGAATTGAGTGAAACAAAACACAAAAACTTGGGGTTACAATCAATGAACAAAGGAAAACGTCTCAGATTTCTTGTCATTTTAGCTTTTTTCCTTTCTCCCTCCCCACTCTGAATGGCACATGGTTGAGAACCGCTGGAGTGCAATTTACAAATCAACCCCAGGGCTTACTCACACTGAGGTGGTAATGTCAACAGGGCAAACAGTTTAAGGCTCAGACAGCAAAAAGTACCCTGGAGTTCATCAAGCTGCGAGTATTAAAATAAATTCAAAGGCAAAAAAAGACACCGATGAATTTGAGAAAAGTTGCCGTCGCATTGCGGATCCTGTATTTCGCATATACAGGAGACAAAATTAGACTGTTAAAGTACTCACCTTTGGGACCGACAACCAGCCCCACAACACGATATGGCACCCGAACCTATGAGGTAGATGTGACACAAAGTAAATGTATATTACACATTAAGCATGTTTACAAACAATACAAGTAAAGGTGACAGTGACTACTGACCTGAATGGTGGTCTGTCCAGGTAGAGCCGGGGTCCCTGGACCTGTTACAGCAGATAGAGGCCCAGTCTTATTTCGAGAGGCTCTGATGAGGGAGAAATGCTCGGCCGCTGACAGGATCTCTCTCTTGGCCATCGCCACATCTTCTTTTCGCCCCGTAACTACAAAGACAGGCTGCTCACCCCTCACTGGTGTCTTAATGTAGGTGTTGGTCTTGGCTCGGAGTGCTTTAATCTTACAACCTGCAGAAAAAAAGGTGGATTACGTTTTAATCGACTTCTAAATCTGACAACATTACAATAAATGAGCATGGATGAACTTTAATACTCCATCTCCAACTGAAACAACTTAAACATCATGTCATACCCAATTAAAGTTTCCAGTCACTAATGCAATGTGAAAGTTGCATAGCTTATAAATTAAATATTGCTTTCAGCTGTGGTTGAGAGTCCAGCATCATTACCAGCAGAGCCATTTCCTGTTGTTGTCAACACTGCAGTCTTTGCACCCTCCCCCAACTGGTTTAGCACACGACACAATACTTTTCCAAACCCTACCACTTAAGCTATGTGAAGTTTATATAAAAAGGCCAGATCAAGGACTTGGATATCTAAGAAAAGCAAGATGTGTTTAGTTGAACTTAGAAGTCTTTGGATTTGTCACGGAGCTAACTATAACCTACAGCTGATGTGGCAAAGCAGTGGTGACCAGCAGCACACTGTTATTCATGTCCTCCACCGAGACAAAGCCACAGCAGGTATAGAGCACCGGGAGACACAGCTGAGGGTTATGTCTCTGTCAGCAAAGCACCGACAAAATACTGACCATGAAGAACAACTTATCGGAGATGGGGAAACAAAGAAGGGGTTGTTGGTTGACAAACTTGTGGTGTTAACTTTTGTTACGGGTGTTGGGCTGGGGTCGCTTTGACCCAGTTTGATGCTAAGCTAACTGGCTTCAAGCTAACAATAACTGTTGTGGCTAAGAGAAAGGGATAATAATGGACTACTGATTTGACTTATAGAAATTATGTCTACGATCTAATTGTGTCTATAACGTAATATTTAAAATGGCGGGTTTTAAAATACACAACATAGTTTTTACACTAATCTCACACATACACACAGTAACAAAGAAAATCAAGTTGATCAAGAGTTATTTGGGTTAAAGATGGAAACACGTGAAATAAAATCTAGTCCGCTTTAATCTTCGAAGTGTTTAAATAATTACAAATTAGTTATATTGATCTGCTTTCATATAACCAGATCGTATTATGCTGCCTACACTGCCTCGAAAGTTTCGTCAACACTTCTGTGAGCCTCTTGGACTGTTAGCTTATCAATCCATAACAAAGTCAGGCCAAATCCAAAAACAACTCACCCTGCCTGCCCACGATCTCTGCGACATGCTCGGAGCTCGGCACGGCTACACATTCGGTCGTGTTAACGCTCTTTCTCCGAGCCAACAGCGACGGTTCGGCCTCGTAGCTCGATTCCCCGTACACGCCGGGCTGTAGCATCGCCATACTGTTAGCTGACGGTAGGGCGCTGCCACCGACGCCGGGATCATCCCGCTCGTCCCCGTTGTACAACAACACCGTCTCGACCTGAGGCGGCTCCATCCCGGACGGCATAACGGAGCCGCTCGGCCCCGATGGAAGATGTTGGTGGCGGTGGGCCTGCGCTAGCAACGAGCCGCCGGTGCAGCCAGTGGAATCAGCGGCGGCGGCAACAACTTCTGGCTCTTCATCCTCGGGCGCTGCCGTTATGTTCATCTCATCTCTAGAGGGCGGCCGATGCAGCGGCAACGGCTTCAAGTCTAGGACCGTACCGAGAAGACTGAAATGAGAAACCGGAGGAAGCTGATGGTGGAAAGAGATGCTTTCGTCTGCTTGTTCGGGGGTTTGGCTGTGGGTGCCCTGGTGCTCCTCGAGGCCCATACCGGCGAAAGCGTGCACTAGCGGCGGTGGAACCTCGGACTCTCCCTCCTCGGCTTCAAGCAAAGACGTACTACTAGGCATGGTGCAAAACGTTTGTAATGTCGTCGATAAACGGGAGTCAGTACGTATAATGAATCAAATATGTCTTGGTTTACAAAAAAATAAAACAGCGACCAGCGCCTGATGGTTGAAATGTGTGGCTTTTGTTTTGTCTCGCCAGCTCTCCATAAAGCCCTCCCAACACTGTAATCTCGTATTGTTTGATCGCGCGAGAATTCGTTTAGGGGTCAGACGTGTATTCACAACTGTCAGAAAGACGCAGTCTCCGCGCAGTCCCACCAAATTGCGCATCAAATTAAGTATTATACAACTTATGGTCATACATTCAGAAAGATGGAAAACTACATAATATCATAATTTAATTCCCAAGTGTAACACGACAAAAGTAACTTTTTAATATCTTACTCTTGGTTACATTGCCAATTTTTTTTTTTTGTACCACATCTCAAACACTGTAAATACCCCCTCTGTAATTGTTACATATAGTCTACACTTATGACATTGACGTTCCAGCTATAGCACTGAAAAGATGTTATCACAATCAGCTGAGGCACCCACTGCCAAGCTACAGTCATGGCTATCCTCAGGCTACACATGTTGTTCACAGAAGTTAAGTCAGTTCAATTCATCTGACTCCTACAGGGCAATACAAACAAGCTCTGTCTTATTCTATCAAGATCTTAACTGTCATCATCACCATCATCATGATCACTAAATCAATATAAACTTTGAAAGTGTGCGTAAATTGCATGTATGAAAAAGAATACATTAAAATATGTGAATGTGATGTACGACAAAAAACAGAATAACAAGAAGACTAAAAGGAATTATTTAGCTGAGCAATTAATGAAAAGATAGTTCTTTATGATATCCAAACTGAGAACATTCGCTGCAAATGAAAACTTGAACCTGTTACCCAAAACATTAGAAAACTTATATCTCATTGTATGATACCACCCAGGGACATTTCTTTAAACTATCCACCAAAGAATCACAGAACTCTAACTTCTCTCTAACTCTAACATATCATTACACATCCCCACATTGATGTAATTGGTCCTCGATACATTTACAAAATGTTTTCTGTTGATATACAGGTAAAAGAGGAATTTACTTAAATACTTTAACAATGTTTTGAGTTTGAGTTGCATTAAGTTAAACACAATTTCATTTAAATCTACCAATAAGACATGCATCAGAGCATAAAAAAAAAAAATAGCTGTTGAGCTTATAGTGGGGTTTATAATCATATCACTAAAGGACTGTTACACGAATGAAACGGAGACCTAAAGAAATTGAGCAGTTACGTTTAATTAATTATTACATACAATATATATAAGTAATGTGTTTTTAAGACCGTCGCAGCCACGTTGGAGTTTATTGAAATACCGGGAGGGCGACACCGTTTATAAGAACGTAGACATTGGCCATGTGATCGTTTTTGGTCGTCCTTCTTTGTTATGACCAATAGGAACGAGGAAGAGGCGGGAGTTTACAGCTGGCAGCCAATGCCATGCCACGTTTGTTCTACGTTACACAGCATTAGTCGTATCCGGGTGAGCAGTTGGAGGTGAGTTGCTATTGCTGACAGAGAAAAATAATAATGTTTACGAAACGTTTCTGAATGAATTTTACTCTACATTAATGACTGCGAATACGCATACGATACAAAAAACACCAGCCAGACAAAAAATGTTACGAAGCTCAAGTGTTTTTTTGTTTTTTCAAACGTAGAAGCCATTCGTCCGGCTAGTTAGCTTTAAGCTAATACCTTGTCGCTAATATCAATGTCCGGGTTTGCTTTGTCACCGTTTTTGTCTTCTCGTCACAGTCTATTGATTTTTGCTTGATGTGTGCTCATGTTTATTTTGGCAGATCCGTGGGAGTTTGTACTTTGAAGCTGTTGGCTCTCAGTCTTTAGGATGTACGGATCTCCTCGGGTGCTGTTGCAGGTGCTGTGGGCCCAGCTTCTCTGTGGATGGGTGTTGGGCTCTGAGCTAACTTTTGAGCTACCCGACAATGCTAAGCAGTGTTTCTACGAGGACATCATTATTGGTACCAAGTGTACACTGGAGTTTCAGGTGAGTGCACAAATTTGTATGATGGCTATTTTGAATGAAATGTCAGTGGTATTTATTTGTAATGAAATGTACAAAGAACTTGCCAAGATCTAGATTAGGAAGAGCTATATTTGACAAATAACCAGTTAAGTTACCCTTTATGGGTGTCTAAAGGACGTGATAGAAAACTAGTTTGTTTTTTTGTTTGTTTGGTTTTTGTTTTTTTTTTTTGCCTTACACGTTACACGTCCGTTTACATGTAATTACAACAGGGGTGTGGATGATCAGTACTTTAACACAAGAAAAATATCTGTATCTGCAAAAATTCTACAACAGACTGAGAAATTACTTTTTTATGTATGTGTAAATATATCTGTGTATGTTAGGAATGTTTTTGCTATTTAATCCTCCATTTGTGCTAAGGGAGCATTGAAATCATCATTATGACAAAATGGCAATAATATATAGTGATCTTTTAATTCTCACTATTTTTGAATAAAGTCAAATTCAGCCATAGAGAATTATGAGCCAGGCGCTCTGTTATGAACTCAACAGTTAAATACCAAGCACTGCTACTGATAAAATTGTGTCTTATTTGCCAGTAGCCTACATGATATCAAGGCCAATGCTGGTTGATACCATAGCTGCTCAGCAGATATATATATGTGAATCTGTAAATTGTTTATTTAGTTAGTAGAGGGTTGACTTTTATGACCACATCTTGTTAATGTTAAACATAGTTCATAGATGTCAAATAATCATCTTTGGGTAATATAAAAAACTGCTCAGTAATACTGTATCAGGCCTGTATACACATGTGACTTATGCTAGATTTGTCATTATTCTACATTGTATATAACTTTTGTGTGGATTTGTTTAAGAAAAACATTAAAACTTTTTTTTTTTTAATTAATTATTTACATATAAGTGGTTTAATCAATTCATGGCAAAGACAGACATGTGAATACACCATTAAATTCCCTGTCCTGTGTGGTTTTAACATCTCTTAGAAGAGCTTTTTCTCTAACTAACATTCCCAAACCTCAAGATGATTTATCAAGTCAGTGAATCATTCATCTGTCTGGTTTTCTGTAAGAAGAACACAAAACCTGGGCAGTAAAAAAAAAAAAAAAAAAATTGCAGAAAAGAATACTGAAATGATTCATCTCAAAGTTCTTTTTTTTTTGTCAGTTCTTTAGTTTGTTCTTGTATATGTTTCTATTTATAATTGTGGCTAACACCTATAATGGCCTGAGATATTGGCAGATATTGTGAGAATATTATGTAATTTTACACTAGGTTGAATTGCAAGAGTTTGTCTTCTCCAGTCCTTTATCCATACACTGCATAATAGCTAAAACATTTTTTAGTGTCATCATGTCACTGAATAGATGGTCTTTTGTGTTTTTGAAGGTGGTGACTGGTGGCCATTATGATGTGGACTGTCGTCTGGAGGACCCAGATGGCACTACACTCTACAAGGAGATGAAGAAACAATATGACAGTTTCACATTCACAGCAGCCAAAAATGGCACCTACAAGTTCTGCTTCAGCAATGAATTCTCCACCTTCACACACAAGACAGTTTACTTTGACTTTCAGGTTGGCGATGACCCCCCACTCTTCCCTAATGAGAACAGAGTCACTGCTCTTACCCAGGTAAGCTCTGTTTTTGTGGAAGTTGGCTTGTGTGTTTGTCTGATTACATATGAGGCAGGGTGAGTTTAATTTCCAACTGGATCGTGTTTCAGTCATATACTATGATACTTCTTAGGCTTTGGGTATCTACAGGTCTTGCGTTCAATGTCAGTGCTCACATGTTTTATTTAGAACTGTTTGGATCTTTTAGTGCTTTGTTGTTTTTCATTATATACAAAATTGTCTCTCTTTCTTTTTTCTTTCTTCAAAATTTAATGTGGGGGTAAAGTGATCAGCATGTCTATTTACCATAATTTTGTTTCGGTTTAAAAAAAAAAACAAAAATAACATCATATTTGCTACAATTTTCTAACTGTATGTTGTAGTGGTTCCTTTTTTCAATTTGATCTCTCATCTACCTGTGTTGTCTGTCACATTTTTTGTCATTGTTTTGTTGCCAGAACAAAACTCCAAAAGCATTCAATTTTTTCTAGTAAAGTACTGTGCATTTCTGGTGTCCTCCTGCAAACTCAGTGAACCTAAGCTATCACTGCTCTTCTATTTTGCTGGGGCTGGGGGTTATGCCATCCTCTGACAGCTCTTGTTAACAATTTGCAGATGGAATCAGCCTGCGTGTCCATCCACGAGGCCCTGAAGTCAGTCATCGACTACCAGACACACTTCCGCCTCCGTGAGGCCCAAGGTCGCAGTCGGGCAGAGGACCTCAACACCCGTGTTGCATTCTGGTCCATTGGGGAGGCCATTATCCTTCTGGTTGTCAGCATCAGCCAGGTTGTCCTTCTGAGAAGCTTCTTCTCTGATAAGAAGACAACTACAACACGTGTCGGATCGTAACAGTCTTCAAACCCTTGGATCTGATTCATCACTCTCTTTATCTGTACATGGGCTCATGTGCATATGGTGGTTAGAATAGTAGTGCTGCTCTGAATTTGGATCATATCAATCTGCCAGGTCTTACAGTCTGACATGCCATCTTCATGCAGCACTGCTGTTCTTAATAACCTTATGCACATGAGTTTAGGAGCTTGAAGTGTTACTTGTAACTATTTGTATTTGTGGCAGTTGAAGCAGCTAGTCATGTAGTTCAAGTAAACTTCAGATACTTTAAATATAATTTGTTAAGATCCAGATCAGATATACTTTATTTGTCCCGTTGAGGGAAATGGGTTCCTCTAACTTTTTTTTTTTTCTTTGTTTCCTTCTTTTTTTTTCTTTTTTTTTTTTTTCTTTTTTTTTTTTTTTGCCCAGTTCTGCCCCAATCATCTCATACCTACTGTCACTGATCTATTATCCATTCTACAGTCATACAATGCACTGAAACAACCAAGAGAGTTGAAGCTAAGAATTTAAGGGTGCTTTAAGAAAAGGATATATTCTTCCTATGTGCTTAGTATTGGTTAACAGTTAATGAACCTGGCAAGACAAAAAACACGTCCCCTCACTGCAGTGGATTATAAAAAAATATCTTGTATATTTTATTGTGTTTATTAAATCTGCATTATGTGAGAAGCTAAACATCATTAGCTTCATATGCTATCAATAGAAAGAAAGAAAATGCTTTACATAGAGAGAAAGTAAACTTTAATCTAGTATGACCTGTTGCAGAAAACTTTTGTATTTGGTTTAAATGATTGAACATGTAAATATAGATGGCTTCTCTGGACTACATGCAGATCTAGTATATTTTTAATGTGTAAGTCTTGCTGGTTTTCAGATCTCATTAAAGCCACTATTTGACCACACATAGGTCAAGTATCGCTTTAAAATGTCACCTATTACATTTTTGTGACTGATGGAAAAAATATACATTGTTCTGTTTGAAAAGTCTACATTTTTGCCAACCGTGCAAGTGCACAGGCTTGTTACAAAAATCTGTATTTGCTTCCGTACAATATTGCATCTGTCTTTGCTATTCACTCTAATGCCATATAAATTTCATTGGTTCATACTGGTTTTATACTGCGCTGTTTTGCTATGTGAAAACCTGTGTTGTAATTTGGAATTGCAAGTTTCCCAGACAGCTGAAATATAACCTTAGAAAAACACAAAGGAAGAAAAATCTAGACAGCCTCTTCAGAATGTCCTTAAATATTTTCAATATTACCACTTTTAATTTTTCAAAGGACCTGGAAGAAGCACTCCATAAAGTCAGACTCAGATTGGATAATGTTACTCCATTCAGGAAAGACAAAACAATTCACGCTGTGTTCATGGATTTTCTTGTTTGTTCAAAATCTATCTCATAAACATGATGGACATTGGTATGTTGTAGCACACAACCCAAAAAAGTGGCTATATGTGCTGCTTTTCGTAAGTCATTGTAAGAGACCAAAATGATGCATATTGACTTTATAGTTTGGCAGGTGTTTGCTAACATTTTAAAGCTGTATTAATGTTTGTTTTTTTTTCCAATAATTTTGTTTTGGGTGGGCTTTTTTCTGTACCATGTGTTCCCCTTCATATGTTTATTGGTTGTGCATTGTTGGCATTTCTCTTTTACTTTGTGCACTGTCAGGTTTTTTTGGCCACTCAGTCAGGTCTGAGGCACTCTGGGAACTTGTTAAGTTATTGGGATGGCTGAATAAAATTTGTGTTGAAATGTCTGGGTATTGATGTGTTAATTCATTTATTTTCAATGAGTACTGTAGTTTCGGGATCCTCTGGTCATGCTTGTTTTATCCTGTAGGGAGTGATATTATCAAGGCTATTACATCCAGCGCGGTTGAATCTGTCTGAATTTCGGTAAATACGGGCTGAATGTGGTAGAGTTTGTTTTACCGCATAAGTTTCCTTCTGTGGTGGTAGTATGACAAAAGATTGTATCAAGGAGTTTCCACGGTATTTCTCTTTGTTGGCGTTGCCGAATACGTCAGAGTGTTGCCGCTCTGTGATTGGTTGCTTACACGTCAATCACCGGCTGTACTCGAGAAAAAAGACTGCGTCGGGTTTACGATCTGACAGAAACCGAGTCGTGATCATCCGGTGGAGCCGTGGGTGGACAGCCTGCCCGAGGTACCTTCCCCTTCGCTGAGATTATTGTTGTGCGACTACATGGACGAAATTCCTGCCCTTTTTGGGGTAGCGTCTCTTCTTTGGTTCTCAACGCGTATGTAAAAGAAAAACGACACGTTTTTGGTTTTTTTTGTCATTTTCGCCGCCTGTTTATCTGAACCAGAAACGGAACGTCGTTTTCCCAGGCTAAGCTAACAGCAGCAGCCCGACGGGTGGGGGTGGATTCCTGTATTTCGGCCCTTGGAAAGAGAATATAAATATCGTCCCGAGGGATGTCTTGAAACTATGACAAGCGCAGGAGTTAAATCTGATGGAGGAGAGCTTGTTGGAGGAGACGACATGTCAGTGGATGAGTATCGCTCGACCGATCAATAAGGAGGTGTAAAGTAGTTAGGCTAAAGCGGAGCTTGTTGGTTAGCGAAATCGATCAAGGAAGTTGACTAGCCGCCTAGCTAACTCGGCGACAGATGCACTACTGGACAAAGGGTCGCCTCAAACCTCTGACTTTTAGTTCAGTTTTGAGATTAACATATAGATAGGAGGTTGATGACGACAAAATTTGCCAGCTTAATGTTCAAAGTCGCGACTCGCTGTGGGCTTTAAACCAAAAGGTGAACTAGCTTAGCTTGTTTCCAATTAGCAACTCAGTCAGAGCTTGTTGTAAACAAAGGGTCTCGGACTCCACCTGTGTACAGCAGCACTACACCTCTAGTTAACCCCAGCAGACTGTGTCCTGAACACCTCTGTCTTTTTTATTTATTGGAGATAAGAGCGTCCGGAGATGGATTTAAAGACGGCAGTATTCAATGCGGCTAGGGACGGAAAGCTCCGGCTGCTTCAGAAACTGTTAGAAAACAAAGATGGACCCGAGGTGATCAAACTGATGGGTGAGAAGACAAACGGGGCCACCCCGCTCCTGATGGCCGCCAGATACGGACATCTAGACCTGGTGGAGTACCTGCTGGAGTGCTGCAGTGCTCCCGTGGAGGTCGGTGGATCAGTGAACTTTGACGGGGAGACAATTGAGGGAGCGCCCCCTCTGTGGGCCGCGTCCGCCGCCGGTCACCTGAAGGTGGTCCAGTCCCTACTGGGCCATGGGGCTTCTGTCAACAGCACGACCCTCACAAACTCTACACCTCTGAGGGCGGCGTGTTTCGACGGTCACCTGGACATTGTGAAATACTTGGTGGAGCACAAAGCTGACTTGGAGGTGGCCAACAGACACGGCCACACATGTCTCATGATCTCCTGCTATAAGGGGCACAAGGAGATCGCGCAATACCTGCTGGAGAAAGGTGCAGATGTCAACAGGAAAAGTGTCAAAGGTGTGTATGTTTACGATTTAAGTGGTTTAAGTAAGAAACATGTACGGATAAATGATGTATTTTATTAAAACGAGAGCTAGACCTTTTAGAAACCATAGCTATGAGGATACAATAGTGATGTTACATATGTGAAACATTTGTGAAGTGACTCAACAAAATAACATGACCTTCTGGTTTCACAAGGAAAAAGTACGAAGATGACTGCACTGACTGGAAGGGATTGTATGGGTGTGTCTGGAAAGGATAGTTTTTTTCTTGATTTTTGTGAATGGTACTTCAAAAGATGTTGAAGTGACTTCATCGGGTGATTTAAGGCTAAATTAATCTTAAAAGGCCATATACTGGTTCCTTAAACAGAAAATGGTGACGTAGGAAATGTTGTGTATTAAGCACTTAAACACTGCTGAGTTGAGAGAAACTTTGGAAAGAGGAAGTTCTGATCCATCATTGATTTGTGCTGGCACCTTAATTTAATGTCAAAGTTGATTTTAGTTGTAACTCTTTCATAAGGTAAGATGGCTCCACAGTGTTTTCACAAACTAATGGAACAACTGTACCATAGTCTATTTGTAAATATACTGAGTTTATTCTAAACCGTAACACCTAAGTACTGAAAGTGCAACATTATAAATAATACAGAACAGGAGTCAAAATTCCTCTGCATTTAGGTTATGCTTGAGAACAGGTTTGGACAGTTTGACTGTCCACATCCGCTTCTTTGTTGTAGTTCATTCTTGATCTGAATTAATCTGCTCGGTGGCATTGAATACTAAATTCATTGACTTCAATACAAGTTTAACATAGCACCAGTGTTGGAACAAAGTTTCTTTAGGATTAACCCAGCCTGCTTTGTCTTGTCCATCTGTGTTGAAATGGAGGAAAAGCTGATGTTAGTTTAAGAAAAATAATTTTGGTAATTATAATGTCACTGATCCTGTTTTCTTAGAGTTAGATGAAAGTGATCAGTGTCATTTTGGCAGAAACTGTAGATTATAAATAAATGTTAATCCCAGACTAACCCTGTTTGGTCTTGTCTGCTTGAATATGGATTAGCTTCAGTGTACTGAGAACGGACAGAGTAGAACCAAGGAAAGTAAAGCAACAGTACACAGGAAAGTTTCAAACAGAATAGATATGTGGTAGGCTGCTTCCCATTGATTGAATTCATTATTATTGAAATTGATCAAACAGTTAAATAAATGCTAGATTACATTTTGTAGTAGGGCTTAAAGCCTTACTTGATATAACTCTCTCTCCAAACATTCTTTCTGTCCACACAGGTCAGGTTTTTGTCCACCTTTAGAAGCACTGATATGCAGACAGGGATTGTTGTGTTCTGTTTAATGAACCTCCATTCTGTTCAAACGTATGCGTGTTTCTGTATATGGCTGTTTGAAATACCATAGTGACTTAAATCACTACCTAACCAGATTACACCTATAGTGTGCCACACCTACTAAGTGAAAGCAAAAGAAAGAGTTGGAAAACACTGCAAAATAAATGAATGAATCACTGACTTTTTTTTTTTTTACTTTACACATATAGATTGAGCTTGTACTCCAATTTAAAAAAAAAAAAAAACAAAAAACAGCTAACCGTGTTTGTGGTAACACTTGGTTTTCATTGTGTATAAATGCCATAATCTGCAGATTATAGTAAAATACACATCTCCTCTGCCCATAGGCAACACAGCGCTCCATGACTGTGCAGAGTCGGGCAGTCTGGAGATTATGCGGATGTTGTTGATGTATGGAGCATCCATGGAGCAGGATGGCTATGGCATGACCCCGCTGCTTTCTGCCAGTGTAACGGGACACACAAACATTGTAGACTACCTGACGACGCACCAGCAGGTTAGGGTTTCCATCTCTCACAGCGAATATAAATCCCATGTCGTTTAAGTGCATCATTTTGTCAACACAGTGAATGAATTTTAGAATCAGCTCAGTTCTTGTGGCCAAAACTGTTTGTTTTCTTCTGCAGACGAGCCACAAGGAACGAATTGATGCTCTAGAACTCCTTGGAGCCACATTTGTGGATAAGAAAAGAGATTTGCTCGGGGCTTTAAAATACTGGAAGAGAGCCATGGATCTCAGGTACATGGACAGTAACAACATTGTCCATAAACCAGAACCTAAGCAGCTGATCATGGCATACGACTACGCAAGGGAGGTGAGTAATAAATAGACTAAGACTTCTTAAAATGGTGTGTATTTAAGTGTAGAATGTGATTCGCTATGGCCAGACTTTGATAAAAAGGATCATGTAGTTTTTAAAACACTCAAATTTGTTTAGACGTGCTTGTCTCATGTCAGGCCTTCATGCTGGTTGCCTCTGAAAAGCTGACCTTTCTGTAAACTGCATGGACTTAATTTTGTAAACTTCTTCCTAGGTAACAAATGGAGAAGAGCTTGACGGGCTGATATCTGACCCAGATGAGATGCGCATGCAGGCCCTGCTAATCCGCGAGAGAATTCTCGGCCCACAGCATCCAGACACATCTTACTACATACGTTACAGAGGGGCAGTTTACGCAGACTCTGGGAACTTTGAGCGCTGCATCAATCTGTGGAAGTACGCTTTGGACATGCAGCAGAGCAACTTGGACCCTCTGAGCCCCATGACGGCCTCCAGCCTGCTGTCATTTGCTGAGCTGTTCTCCTTCATGCTCCAGGACAGGGCTAAAGGGCTGCTGGGGACGTCTGTGTCATTTGAGGACTTGATGGGAATCCTGTCCAAGAGCGTGTTGGAGATCGAGCGGGCGGTGAAACAAAGTGGGCCGATGCCTCCGGATCCTGCCCAGCTCAGCAAAGCTTTGTCAATCATCCTGCACCTCATTTGTCTGTTGGAGAAGGTGCCATGCACTGCAGAGCAGGACCATTTCAAAAAGGAAACAATTTATAGGTAAATTACTTTTCACGTTAGAATATCTCTACAGAGAAAAAATCTCTCTGAAATGACTCTTGTAATGTTTTGTAACTCATATGGCAGTTTGGGGGATTATTCTGACCCATTTTTTAAAATAGACATGCCTTCAACTTATTTTGGTATGAAGAAATGGCACAAGCAAGGAAGACCATGCACATAAGTGAGTTTTAGCGGACCTGAACTAAGCCTTTCTGTCATGGATGGTATCTACTGTAAAACCTCTGTAGTGAAGCTTAATGTCAACGCATGGTTTGAAATCCACAGTTGTGTCCTTCACCCTGTTACCTTGGAAGAAGAGATCATTTACCGTTGGAGCATCTAGCCATCAGTGACATCATACTTTAAGCCACCTTTAGAAGTGGTTGTTGCTGTTGTATTCCTCTTTTGCTATTTGTCCAAGTGAATTTCTGTCGGTGAATCGTATACTGTAACCATAACACTTGGATGTGTGGATTAGGTGGTTCTCAGAGTCTAGTCAGTTGTAGCCATTTCTCCCTGTGTTGGTACCCTGATGTCAGCTTTTGACCTCTGTTTTTTTTTTTTTGTTTTTTTTTTCTTCCCTATATCACTTTTCCAGATTCCTAAAGCTTCAGCCATGTGGTAAAAATGGCTATAGTCCTCTACACCTGGCAGTCGACCGCAACACTACCTGTGTAGGCCGCTACCCTGTCTGCAAGTTCCCCTCCCTCACAGTTGCTTCCATTCTTCTGGAGTGTGGGGCGGATGTTAACAGCAGAGATGAAGATGACAACAGGTCTGTTATGCGATTTCTAGTCTGGTTTCAACTCTTTAGTTTACTACCACAGTTGGTTATTTTTATGTTTATGGTAATCTATTGAAGATGGTATAGAAGAAAGTTGTACTCTGTTCCATTAAGATTTTTATTTTTCCTGTCAAATGAGCTCCAGTTGCACTATCCTGAAAGCTACCAGATATAAAACCAGGGGTGCCCAACCCTGGTCCTCGAGAGCCACTATCCTGCATGTGTTAAATGTATCCCTCTTCCAACACATCTGATTCAAATGATAAGCCTATTATCAAGCGCTGCAGAAGCCTGATAACGACCGTCAGGTGTGCTGGAAGAGGGAAACATCTAAAACATGCAGGATAATA
The DNA here is from genome assembly GCA_037367295.1 of Apogon hyalosoma. Lineage (NCBI taxonomy): Eukaryota > Metazoa > Chordata > Actinopteri > Kurtiformes > Apogonidae > Apogon > Apogon hyalosoma. The sequence goes on from JAPQRP010000030.1 coordinate 29,251,415, forward strand.
GCTCTCGAGGACCAGTGTTGGGTACCCCTGTATTTAAGGGTACCTGTTGTGAATTTTCATTGCTAGCTGTTTCAAAAGATCACCTATAATACTAGTGGTTCCGTTGGGTATCTTGCGTTATAGCCCGTTGTCAAGTACTCATGAGTACTAAGTCGCTGGTCTGTCAGTCAGGCATGGTCAGCGACATGTTGCCTCCTTCATGGGCTGTTCCAGCACCAGTGGTGATGCTGTAATGTTGTATTGTCCGACACGATGGACTGGTCAGTGACCCCATGCAGCAGATATCGGTCTAAGATGACACATTATCAGCAAGTTCTGGGTCATGTCTCTAGGACAATGGTGGGGTGCAAAGTTTACAGCTGCACAAACAACAAGCATGAACACATGCTTTCCACTCAGTCTTGCTCACTGACTGCTGCTTGCTTACTTGTACTTGATCACTCAAAACAACTTGAGTACATCACTTCTGGCCGACAATGGCTGTTCCTGTCTGCAATTCATGTAATAAAAATGTCCAGTGTGATACATTTAATGGCGTAGGTTTTTTTTTTTTTTTTAAAAACTAATTTTGTCCCTCTCTTGCTTATACATAATATACAAAGCACAATTAATGTCATAAGCATGACCAGTGCAGGTACATTTTAAAGTATTATCTATAATCATATTGGTCTTTGATGTATTTTCTTGTGCTGTATAACTGATCTCGTATTCATGCCATCCTTCCAGCCCGCTTCACATTGCAGCATCCAATGGCCATCCTGACATCATGAACCTGCTCATATCCTGTGGGACTCACTTCGACAGCACCAATGCCTTCCAGCAGACAGCCTGCGACCTCCTGGATGAGAAGGAGCTGGCCAGGAATGTCATTCAGCCCATAAACCACACTACGCTGCAGTGCCTAGCCGCCAGGGCCATCGTCAAGCACAGCCTTGACTACCGGGGAAACATCCCCGAAAAACTCGAGGCCTTCGTCCTGCTCCACAGATAATGATTGAAAATTTGAGAGCAGGAGGAACATAAAGACGAGAAGGGGGATGGGTGTGATGGCACTAGAGTGGGCTAAGGAGTGTAATGCCTGACCTGAAAGGTGTGTTGGAAGTTGAAAAGGACAGCAAATTGAAACTGTTTGTGTGAACTTGAAGATTTCTGTGCACAAAAAGTCCTCATTCAAACCATATGGATTAAAAAAAAATACTTGGAATAAATGGAGGAACCAGTGACCATTTTCTTCCAGTCAAACAGAGCCACACTTCAAACTGCTCACAGACCTGTCTGTGGGAATGTATTAGGATTTGGACAGCAACATGGACTATCAGATGTGATGAACTGAGCAATGGGTTTATGTATTTTTGCTTTAGGAAATTAGTTTTTTTTTTGCGTATTCCTCAATGCTATTTATTGAATGAAACTTGAGAGATTTTTCTCCATGCTGGCCCCAACCCAGCCTCAACTTTGCCTGCTTCTCTCTTCTCAAAGCAAAGATTGAGGCTTTATACAAATGCTGGGACTTCAGGTCATTTGTCCCATCACTGTTGCCAACAGTCATGGACCCTTTCTCAGTCATCTGTTTTTGTATTTTTCAAAAGGTTTAGTTACATTATTGTCATGCAAATCTGGATATCTGCCAAGTGGTGTGGATTCTAGCACATGAACTCATTTTTGTTTCCAACTTAGTGTTTAACAAAGCTTTATGAGAAGGGTTTAATGTCTGCAAACACCATAAGTGCTTTATTCTTCCTATGCACAGGCTAGGCTGTTGGAAAGAGAGACTGTTGTATTCTGTGCCGGCACTTGTCTGTGCAATATATCTCTCATGTGTTTTTGTGTTTACCTCATTGCTGCCGTTTCCTTCAGTATCCCCCTTGTTCACTCAAGGAGTGGATTCAAAACCATTGTACTGATTGTTGTTTGAAAGGTGAATGAATTTGAGTGATTTTTTTTTTTTTTTTTTTTTGAGTGAGAGTGAGTGTAAGTGCCACAGGGTGTGTTTCTTGTATGCAAATGTTTTGAGCTTTCGAAAACTGCGGACAAGAGTTGGGTGAAGTGGCACTCATGGAGATTCCATAATGCACATGACTGCCACTAAAAACCCACAGCGGCCAAACTGTCTTCAACCGCTGGAGTGTGCAGGCTTGTACACAGAAGTGACCTCTTACAGTTCATACATGGTCGACTTTTAAATGCCATTTTGTTCTTTTAATGATCTCGATCAAAAGATAAGCCTGGGAAGGTTACACCATCGGGCCACTGTGCATGTTCAGCCACATATAAACCAACCAATCACTGCAGAAAACCTTTCATAAGAACTCCTAGACTCCAAACTAGACTACGGCTACGACAGTTCTGCTTATTTTGTACAAGTGTCGTCCAGTTGTATTACAACCCAGAGGGAGGACGCCTCACTATACAGAGTAAAATAAGGCTTTGTGAACTCTCTTATTTGCACATTAGCTTTAGATGTGTGGGTTGGAAAAAAGGGCTTTTCATCATTGGTAGGATTTCATGTTGCAGTCTATTTAACCTGACAGTTGAAAACCAGACATAGAAAATGTATGACAACTCCCAGGGCAACTTGATTTGAATCTGCACTTTACTACAGCGGAGTTTAAGATTTGATATGGCATTAATCAAGTTCATGTCTTAATAACCAGTTTGACAATAAACCCATGTTGCACTTGTCATCTTGTCCGAATGTCATTTTTGTACATTGTCTGGTCTGATCATATCAGCGTAACTGATGTTCCTAAGCTGGTGGTGATGTAATGGGTGTACACATCTGTTTCACTTCTATTTGGTGCTTTTCTGGTCTAGGAGCTGATTAAATGATATGTAGTCAGACTGGATCCTGTACAGTCTTCCATTCAAGACAATGACACCATATGATAAACTGCAAAGTGTGGATTTCAAAGGTTGATTCATGAGAATACATACGCCTGTACAGTCATTGTGTAGTGAGTGATAATAATCGGAATGAGAAGGTTACATCAAAAAAAGGCACTTGAGGCACATCTTATCTATGACTAGGAATGATGCTACTCTGCTGCTAAGAAATGTTTTCCTGAACCAGCTGATTGTTTGTATTGTGTATTTCCTTATATGTTCAGATTGATGGAGTCTATTCTGCTCATTTCCTGCACCGTCACTGTGCGGTGGACTTGTTCCAGATACTTGAACTGGGAGCAGCTATACCGAGGACCCCTCTGGACTGGAATGCGGCCAGAGAAACCTTTGACATCGCTCATGATGTGCATTCACTCAGTCCCAAGAAGTGACCCTAGTGAAAACAACATGAATTATGGGTTGTTTGTTCAATACTTGTTGAGCAGCTGAGTGTATGCATCCCTCACTTAAACTGCACTTAATCATGAAAAAAATTCAATATTCTGTACTGAAATACAAGAGCAAACACCCACCTTAGCACTTCTCCACCTTCTGGACATTTACCAGCAACTCATACAACAAATAAGCCTGAAAAAAGAACTAGTCTACAGTTTCACTTTTTATAAATGTCACGTTATCAAGCAGGGTGGATACTGTTCCCTTCCTACGGTGCCTTTAGATCTAATTATGAGCAATTAAACAATATCAGCTTGTTAACATTTAAATCTCAGGGAACAATGATTGGATTGGTGTGTTATTGTAAAAAAACAGAATTTACCATTTTGAGAAAAACCCTCTAATGTATATTTAGTGGTAGAAGGTATGTTAGTTTGTAAGAAGATCACAGGAAAACTGTCCTTGTCGGTTCTCTGATCACAGATTTAAATTCATAGTTTCATAATATTTGATCAAAATGAATGAAAGTGTTCATTTATCACCACAGTTTTTTTCTTCACCTTCCTCTCACAGCTGAACTCACCACCTGTTTCCTTCAGCAGCAGCGAGTCCCTGAATGTCACACCTATCCCGAATGCTCTGATGAGTCACTGCCAGGATCTCTAGCAAACCACAGAGTGGGAATTTCTTAATGAGTCACGATATGTGTGTGTTTTTGTGTCTTCTGGCCAGCTTAGGTGGAACAGAAAAAGTTTTTTTTTTCCATACTATCTGCTGTTGCGTGTGTCATAGCAGAGCAGGATTACATAAATCTATTTTCTGGGTCTAAGATTGTGAGTTTGTGATCTCTAGGGACTTTTTAACAACGGTCTAACAAGTATCTACAACACCCAACTATTTAAATCTGACCTAGATACTGTCACTTAACAGACTGCTACAGTTCTTGGATCTGGACCAAAAGCCTTGTTGACCTGAGGAAATCAGTGGCGAAAGGAAAAGACAAACACGCCGCTGTGGAGGCTTGTTTTTGTTTAGAACAGAGTGGAAGGAAAGTTTAATGTCCCAGAGGAGCAATTTGCCGTACAGATGGTAGTCAATAAAAAGTACAACAATAATCCAGACGATTAGATCATAATACAGTAAAAGAACTTTCGTAGATCAATAAATCAGCAAGAAATGGATAATCATTGATAGATATTGTTGAGAATGAGTTAAAGGAAGACCCAGAAATGTAGACCTGTTTTCAATATCTTCACAATCGAAGGTTAAAAACTTGTAAATTCATGTCATTTACTGGCAGGGCCATTTAGTGGAGTGTTGGTACTGTACTGAATTGTGCTTCATCATAACCACACCCAGGATTAGTCTCTAAAAATAGAACACAGTGTCACATGATTATTGATTTGCAGGATTTTATTTTTATCTTGTGTTACACGTGCCATCTGAAAAGCAATATATTACTGTGGAAAATCAATGTGATCTTCTAACATTTTCCAAACCTGTTATCTCAGTTGTGTGAATTTCCATTCACCTATAAACTATGTTCAGGAGGAATGTTAAACAGGGCTTGTTTATTGTCATGTTTAGTTTACAGGCCTATGAAGCAGGTTGACTCGTCACAGTGCAGGAAAAAATATGCAAATGATCACATGAATTGATGCTTAGAAGTTAACAGTGTTGTGAGTTTACTGTCTAACTGTAATAAAGGTAACAAGTGGTGCCAGGCACAACAAACCCCGCCCCTCGCATATATTTCACCCATTTTAAGTCAATGGGAAGATTTAAAAAATTCATAAAAAATTTGAAGTTTGACCTACTGTTCCCAAAATGTAATGAAATCCATTCTGGGTCACTGGCAGTCTATAATGTCAGTTTGGTAGGAATTCAACCAATAGTTTTGCTGCTACAGACATGTGAAACTTCGCCCACTATAAGTAAATGGGGGGGGGAACATTTAAAAAATTCATAAATAATTTTAACTTTGACCTACTTTTCCCAAAATGTAATGAGATCTATTCTGGGTCACTGGCAATTTATAAACCAAATTTGGTATGAATTCAACAAATTTGTTTTGCTTGTAGAATGTTAACAAACAAACAAACAAAGAAGCAAACAAACTGAACCAAAAACAATAATAAATATAAATATATAAATAATAAATATGATACACCAATCAAAAGGAGAATGCCTGAAATGAGCTCTGAGATGCTAGAGGAAAGTGATTTTTGGAAACAGTGAGAATAGAACAACACATTTTCAAGGTGGGATTTTTCTTTAGGATTTTAGCTGCATAATATTTTGTTCTAGTGCAGCAGGATGGGGGTGTAGTGAGTCAGAGGGTTACCCATGAAGTTGGTGAATTCTCCTGACAGATCCACCGCCAGCAACAGCTTTCTTATGAGAGAAGTGAAATAAACAGGATGCAGTGGATATGTACATAGAACAAGGGGATAACTGCTGTAAATGATCGTGCACACCTTCAATCTGAGTCACTACGTAGGATAAAGGCACAACCTTCAGTAAGTGTACACAAGGCCTCACATTGTGGCTTATTTTTGTAGCCTTTTGGCAGTGCTGTCAGTTCAGCCTACTTCTGTCCTCTCTATATTTAGGGCCGAATAATGCCCTGTTGGAAGGCTGTCCTACATTAAGCTTGTGCTGCTCCATCTTTGAATACCTGCAGGTGAACTCGCCTCTGTCAACAGACATCTTCCATCTGTCCCAGTATCCAGCTAAAACTCCGCCTCATTTCCCCAGAGGCTTGAATAGAGTGAGTAATGCCAAAGTCTGATCCTAAGGGAAATGACAAAGTAGAAAAAAACAAAACAAAAATAAAAGTAAAATAAAAATAAATCATATCCCTCCGTCCAGTGCAGCTGCAAAAATTTTACATTTAATGTCATTTTTGCTTCTTCTTGTTAACGTGTTCTTTTGTTGGCAGCTCCAAGAATTAGTCCGGATTCTTTTCGGTTTCATTTTTATAAATTTATTGAATTGACT
>JAPQRP010000030.1:29264941-29293848 GCA_037367295.1 Apogon hyalosoma
ATAGAATAGAATAGAATAGAATATCTTTATTGTCATTATACAGGTACAATGAAATTGAAAGTGCAATCCTCTTTAGGTGCCATAAAACTATAAATAATATATAAAAGAGAATAAAAACTGCAAATATAAAAGAAAAACCCTGGATGGCATAAATATCTAAAAAAAAAAAAAAAAAAAAAAAGCAGCATAGAAAATTGACACTGGAAGAACAAAAAAAACAAAAAAAATTGTCATATACACACAGACAACATTCAGCATTTTCACACTTGTATTAGTGTCCAGCAGTGTTCAGCACAATTATGGCTCTAGGGTAGAAACAGTTTTTTATACGGTTTTGTACTGGCCTTTAATGCCCGTAAACATCTGCCAGAAGGTAAAAGTTCAAAAAGTGAAAAGTCATGGTTGGTTGCAGGTTGCATGTTGCCCCTGTATTAACTGTTAGGCCTGTGTAAGTTATTTAATGTCAGGCTGCAATTAAACTTGATGTGCAGGAAACAGCTTTATTACCTTACCTGAAGTTCAGGTGGGGCAATGCCATTATGAATCAGCAGAAATAATGATAGTGGCGGCTGTTAAAATGTCCAACACGTTTTATTTGCATAGCTTAAATTAATAATGTCACCATGTTGCACTGTGTATTCATGTTTATAGTGTTCACTTTGTCATTTTCAGCAGGGTTTCCTTCTGTTCAGTGAAAAGCACGCAGGTCAAGAGGGCAGAGGAAAGCATCACATAGGAAAGCATTACATAAAAACCTTTTAATGTTCCTTGTTCGGAGGATACGTTTACAGCATTACCATCCTTCTTGATCAGGCTGTTCTTGGCTGTGCCCACATTCGTTGCCAATGCCAAACCATCTGCCACAAAGCAACACTGACTCATCAGACAAGCCCACGCTCTTTTGAGAATGTATGATTTCCACAAGGTACCTCCTTTTCTATTTAATCATAGTGTGCTGCACCAGGCCCAGTATTTCACTGCAGTGCTGAATTGAATGCAGACCTGAGCATGTGGGCGCAAAGTGTTGCAGATAAAAGAGCAATCGTGGCCGGACCCGAAGCCTTGCCTCAAATGTGTCGACACATAATGTAGATTTCATAAAACGCATCAAATTTCAGCGTTTCTACAGTAGGTTTAAGTATCTACTGTAATGCATGGTGTTATATTCTGTATCACTGCCTTCTAGCATTTTCCTGTTTATTTGTTGTCTAATTGTCATGCTGCTGGTGCCCAAATATAACACAAGCATACAGTCCACACCCACACATACACATACACATATTCACACTGTATCCCTCTCTCTGCACTGGCACCTACCAGCAGTTGATAATTTACACAAAGAGCGACGGCAACGTTTGCTCGGGTCGTGAGCTGCCAGGGACAGACAGAGACGGATCCAGTGTCTGTAGATGCTCCAACCTGCTGGTGTCCATTACCCATGATCACACTGCAGCTGATTCTCCTCTCTAAACCTTTACATCTCTCTCTCTCTCCTCACTTTTTGTAGCTATGTTTCCATCACATGCGATCACAGAAAGATCACACATGACGACTCGGACTTTCACTTGACGATGAGATCCTGAGATTGTGTTTGTGATGTTACATTTACATCAAATATAAGGTAATGCACACCTCCCACACACCCCCCCCCCACCACCACCACCACCCACCCTCCCATTCTTCACCATCCCACATTAGGGATTCCTCTTTCCTTTCATGAAAATCAAAGCAGTAGTTTTTACGTAATCCTGGTGACAGACAGACAGACAGACTCAGGTGATCACATAACCTCTTTGGGGGAGGTAAAACACGTGTAGGCAGTATCAGGTGGACCAGTACATGTCTAATGAGGACATTAAATCCAATCTGACCCATGACAAAAAGAAGAGATGCCAGAGAAATTGTGCGAAAACTGTGAAGTCTAATAATGACGAAACACCAGACATGGTGGAAGTGACAAACAACACACTTTAGTGTTTAATGTGTGACACGCAGGGAGTGTCTGAGAACATTCACACAGCAAACTCAAGTCAAAGCTTTGACTGGCATGGGGCAGTGTGAGATTATGAAAAAGACTCATGAGAGCAGCAAAGAAGAAAGAATAAACAAAGCCAGAATTAATGTAGAAATCCCAGTTTGCCCATTGCTCAAATACTTTAGACATGAGAAGGCAAGGACATCCATGTGGATATAAAATTATGTAGCTTCAGTGGAGAAAAGTCATGTGATTTCATGGATTAAAAAATTAACCGAAATGTCTGGTTTTATTATTGGCTTTAATTCTTGTCGTTGCCGTTGGATGTTCCTGTCACTTTGAGGCTCATTGTTAAAATTCTGAAAGCCACTAAGCTTTGGGAGTCACACTCTATGAAAGAGGAAGAATGTGGCAAAGGCTGTGGAAAATCTGGTGTGCTGGTTAGAAACAGTTTTAGCAGGTTTAAAAGAAGAGTTTTTAATATTTTCAAGACACTCAAGTGATAGCGTCACCCACTGCCTCAACCTTTTGTGTAAAATCAGGTAAAAGCGTAAAAGATAAACTGTGATTTCCTAAATACTGTAATGGATACTGAGCTCAAGTCTCGTGGCCGTGTAAAATTTCAACCATGTGTCTGTGTTAAAGTATGATGAATTGATGCAGCTTTAAAGAAGGTGTGGGTTTAATCATTTCTATAATTTCATCAACTTGGAAATGAATGAGAACTTCTTTGCAGCTTTGGGCAAAGAAAAGTGAAAGCACACTTCACACATTTGGAGGTGTGAAGAAGAAAAAGAAGAAGGAACAGTAGAATAAAAAACATGACAAATATGAATATGTGACTGCTTATGCTTACTCATAGCGGGGACGTAATAAAAATAGCCTCATAGTTGCCTGCATGCAGTATTAAGAGGTGAGGTTTTTCAATGGAAAATGCACTTGTGCTCACACATCCCCGGCTGCAGCCTCCTAATAAAATACCAGGGGTAGAATGACACCAGCCGTGGACTTTGGAGCGGCCGGCCTGCTCATTAAACCACACTCATGCACACAAACACTCACACAGCATTGCATGTACAAAAGCACACCCTGTGAACCCTTGACAGCACATGTGCAATCAACTCCACAGGTCATCTGTAACATTAGCTCCCTCGCTCTCTTTCTCTGTCTCACTCCTGCACACTCACACATAGAAGTTAACAAAAAAAAAACTTAAACCCCATGTGAGCAGACTTCAGCTGATGCTTATTTAACAGACACCGTGACATTTCAGTGTAATATGATTTACTTTGCTTCTTCAACGGGCTTGAGGACAGTCAATGTAATGTACTGTCAGACCAGCACAGGTACTCTGAGTTAACAAACGCTTCACATGACATTGCTTTACCATTTTTGTTCGATGTGATCTGGAGACAGTCATGCTCTTGTGGCTGTTCATTTACCCACAGAAGACTAAATCTTACTCATCTGTATATGAAAGCCACCTTGAACTCAAGCCTCACTCAGCCTACAAGCCCACAACTATTAACCGCTCCACCGCTGTGGGACAAATTTTTGTAACAGTAAACCTCATCGCACATGTAGCAGTGTGCAACCAGATTTTGTGTGATCTGACAGTCGATGATGTTCTAAGGGAAGTATCCCTTCAGCACAGCCGGAGCAGACAAGTTCTGACAGCAGGGATGAGCCTTGTCTTTATTAGTTAGATATTTAAGGCATAAATAGCCAAATAAATCACTGCATTATTTCACAGGAACTGAAAATGATCTGACTTTAAACTGGGACTGACTCCTCTTATTTCACTGATACACTTTTGCGTGTCAGTCTAAGTTAAAAGCTTGGTTTCACATTAGTAACACATGGATTTTACAACATTACATTGATCAAAATAACTCTAATAATAATAATAATAACAATAATAATAATAATAATAATAATAATAATAATGCTAATGATAATAATAATAATAATAATAATAATAATAATAATAATAATAGTTTTGCAACATGGACCAAAAAAGATATGATCTGAGTAAAACTGACTAAATTGTTAATTTACATTATCAGGGAGTAGAGTCTGTTCTGTTCATGTTCTTAAAACCTCATAATGACATTTTAGCATCTTCAAGTGACAACTGCTAATGATGATAATGTGATAGGATAAAACACCTACAGACATAAATTAAGGCGTTAAATGCTGTTGTGAAATGGTCAAGACTGACCTTTGAACCTTAACATTTTATATTCAGTACAAAACATTTAGCACTTCACCACTCAGTGAAGGAACTGTGGGGTCTCTGCGAGGTCATATGAGGACAGCAGGGAAAGGTCTCAGCCTTATGGAGAGCATAGGTGAAATAAGGATGTACTGTTTGTCACAGCAGATATGTGTGAGGCAATCTGCGTAGGAGCCACATTAAAGAATAAATTTGTATCCAAACGGGGGCTGGTGACACACCCAGCACCAAGTGGTGGCAAATTTATAGTGGTTTTGGAAATAAAAAATGTATGTATAGCATTACATATCAACTCCATCAAATAGAGGTCTCAAGACTTGAGGAACGACATGATCTTAATTTAGCTCGCTCATAAGAGAGTCTCATTAAAGGCTGTTTACCATATGAGTCTTGGAGTAATTTACTCTTGGTTCTTGATAGCATCGTAGTGTTATTTGAATGCCCAATATTCTGTATTTCTATACTCTGCAAGAAAATTCTCTGAGATACAACCACAGATGAGTCTTTGCACTGGCATTGTTACTGCCAAAGATAAGGCATAAGAATATCACAAAAATATCTTTAAAAATCATAAAATACAACTTAGTGTCTTTACAAACATTTTTGCATAGACATTAAGTGCTGAACAAGAATACATTTTAAACTGTTATTGCTGTTAGATCGGTGCGTTTATGAGTCTGATGCACAGCAGGAATAGCAATTACACTGATCACTTTCCCCCTGCTTTCCCAACCACACACAGCTCAAGTAATTTACTGATACACACACACACTCACATGTTCTCACACTGGCTATGTGCTGGTCTGAGTCTAACATGCCTGACATGTGCAGGACACTGCCTGATCATATTGCTTTTTAACACCATATACAGTTACAGCACTAGTCAGGTGTCAGGACAAATTGCGTGTGTGTGTGTGTCCACAAACATATGCATTTCTCCCTGTGCATTTGGTTTATGTGTGTTTGCGTTAGTTGACATCGTTAACCCTTATGTAACAGGCAAAGTGGCTGAAATCTTTACTGTTCAACAGCAGGCCGACACCTACAGGGAACATATGTGAACACTTTCACCAGTGGCGTAAGAGTGGGAATGAATATTCCTGCAGCCTCACACACAGACGCACACATGAATAAACACTGTGGCAGATGCCGTTAATCAGCCTGTCTAATTCAAAGAACTGGCAGCAGGAAGGGTCCCAGTCTGAATGAAAAACTGTCCTCTCAGTTTACAGAGATCATATCTCAAAACATTTCCAAATAACCTATTAGCTCAGAGGTCAAAAGTAAATTCTTTTTTAATTTCTTGCCAATACCTGCAAGTTTACTGATGTCATAGGTCACATATTTTTGCGCTTCACTCCAGTTTACATTCACATGCAACATTTAATACTTAATTTAGGAAAGAATGGCTTACCAAGATAAATAAATGAAGAAAACCTAAACTGAAACTTCACCACATCTCTTTATTTTCCTGCTTCTTTTTTTAGGAACCAAGTTTACTTTGTTGCCATGGAGACGGAACAGTAGCTCTCATGTGACCTTTTGTGAAACTTTGTCACATGACAGAAGTTTGTATAACCGAAGTTGAACTCAGATCTATCTGTGCAATGAATGAGAAAAGGATTAGACGCTATCCAGTTAAAACCCAAAGAACTTTGCTTCTTTCCAACACAATACCAGATATAAATGATCATAAAATACTTTTTTATTTGAGGGATGCCCAGGCAGTCTTTCCTTACTTCAGGATGAATGGTTAACGAAACATCACAACTCTTTTGACATTCAAATAATTGCAGTCGAAATATCTTTGTGTGGAAATTCCCTCCTTTGTAACATCGTGTTTATCAGATCTGCTATGCCAACCGGTGAGCTGTTCATAACATTGTCTCATTTATCAAATTAAGCAAATCCCTCTGCGAGAATGAAGACATGAAATTGTAACACTCTTCATTAAGGAGAACAGTTGCTATTTATGTTGCGACTCTGCCTCTGCACGGTCTACACTCTGCACCCATGGGATAGACCATTCCCAATATCTGCACTCAATAATGGATTCAGATGTCTATTTATACTCCTTCTTAACTCCCTCTTTCTCCCTCCTTCTTCTCTCTGACTGTCACTCTGGCCAGCTCTCATAATAATTATAGCTGCTGGCCATCATAAAAAGGCTGGTACAGAAATAACCAAGGCCTTGGTAGACAACATGGGCAGATATCTGAGAGAGTGTGATGCACTTGTAACTCTAAACATCTAGTTGTAGCAGGCTGTAGGAACTGGGCTGCAAGAGACAGCTACATACATACATTTATATAGTAAAGAAGGAAGGAAGCATGTAGTGAAATAACTTCAGAGAGAAAAGTGCTGCTGATTTAAATAATTCTGGATATGCTTCTCACTCCTTGCAGAGCGCAGATGAAAAGTAAAGATATGTATTAGAAGCAGCCTCTGATTTCACACCATACTGAATGCTGTTAAATAAAACATAACTCATACCTCACGACATAATATCTGTGGTGCATTGAGGGGACATTAATCACGACTTCAGTTTTTTTCTCCTCTAGTGCATCTAAATCTGTTGTCATGGTTACTTTCTCCTTGTTAAATTGCAGGTTTGTTCCAGTCTTGTAGCCTCCTGGACACACATGTGCTGTTTCAGTGCAGCCTTTCAGTCCCTGGGCAAAATGAAATCTATTTATTACACAGAGCAATGCAATGTACTGGTAACACGCGGCGCCCTCTGCTGGTGTCATTTGTGAACTGCAGTGTAAACATTGACATTATAAGTAAAGTTTGTTGTGTTTACAGTTTCGGTTAAAGATGGCCACCTTAGCAACCACTCATTGCGCTGAAAACCACTGCTCGGTAGCTATTATTTTTATTAAAACCCTGACATAAACTATTCACTCACTTCTTTTCAGAGGTTTGAATGTAGTAAAGTTTAACGACTGGAACGTTAGGTTTCGTTAGCTAGCTTAACTGCTATCCTTACTGGTGTTAAATATTAGGGAGGACAACTGCTTGCCAAGACTTATTTTGTGTTCTTTATTCATTCTGCTCGTGTACTTCAATCGGAGGAACATTTACGCGAGTGTCTGCAGTTTTAATTTTAAAACAGTGTTCGAATATGAAAGCTTGATCAATTACAATAATGTTATTAATGGAATCACGTTTCTATTATCGGACGCAAAATGGCCTCTCATCAAGTTGTCATTTTTCTCTTCTCGTTTAAGTCTTTCTGATTTAATTAGATAAATATATTAAAAAACTGTAATTTATATTTAACAAAAAAAAAAAAAAAAAAAAACCACAAACACTCTGACAATATTTAATTAAAAAAAAATGGATTGAATTTACTCTCTAATGTGTGTGTGTGTGTGTGTGTGTGTGTATGTATATGTTTGTTTCTCATTAGATCTTTATATTTTAAGTTATTATTATTATTATTATTATTGTATTATGTTTATTATTATTTGTCTTTCGTCTTGGTGTCTGTAAGCCTGTGCATTATGCTAATCTATTGGTTTGGACAATTTTTCTTTTTGACATCTTGATGTTTATTCATAATTTCTCTATGTTATATAAATGTATATTTTTCATAAAGTTTGAAAAAACATGTTTTGCTACTCAGATTTAAAAAAAGAAAAAGAAAAAAGAAAGAAACTGCGGCCATGACACCAACAACTACATGGGCTCTATATGAATAAAAAAGGCTATGAGACACAAACTAAATAAATAAATACAAATTAAAAATATTTTGCTTCTCAGTTTTTGTGTTTTCTTTGTCTGACTCGAGCAGGGTGAAGGAGACTCTTGCAGTGACAATGTAGATCAAAGACAGGCCAGACACAAAGCTGTACAGTTCCTTAGGGAAGCTGAGAAAAACAGGAGGCTGTAAGTGCATCTACTCAGGAGATTTTCCATATTTCACTTTAAGTCTTCAAAGTCCTAATGCTTTTTTATCCCTCTTCACAGGATTGAAAAGTTAGAGAAAGAGAGGACACTGATTGTTCAGTGCAGAAAGAATGGCTGGATTGATGTATGTGGAGAATTGGAAGACTATGACAGAGTTCTGGAGCAAGAAAGAAATGCAGCAAGTGGGATTAATTTTAAAAATAATATCACTATTTAATATTGTTGACATTTACCTGAAATCAAACAGTGATAAACTACTTAATCTTTGTTTCCTGTTTAGAGTTGAATCTTAAAAAACAACTGTTGAAGATTCATAATGGCGTGAGGAAGTTTCAGAAACAGCTCATAGACGTGAAGCCAACTCCTGAATGTAAGTAAGCTCATTTAGAATTAAAGCATCAATGTGACCAGTCAAAAGTGTGGACACATCTTCATTTACAATGTTTTCTCTTTGTTTTCAAAATTATTTTCTGCATTGTAGATTCATATTGAAGACATCAAGGCCATGAAGGAACACATATGGAATTGTGTAGTAAACAAAAACCAGAATATGGTTTATTAACTATCACTTTTTGCTTTGATAAGAGCTTACTGTTGGCATTCTCTCAAATTCATGAGGTAGTCACGTGGAGCGGTTTTCCAATTGTCATGAGGAGCTGCCAGAGGTGCTGTGCCCTTATTGGCTACTTTGCCTTCACTGTGCGATACAACTCATCCCAAATTATTTCAGTTGGGTTTAACCTCCTGAGACCCAGCAATGCATTTTTGTCCTCTGTAGGGGACAAAAGTTTGACATTTTTACTTAAAAGCTCTCCACTGCAAAGGACATTCCATTAAAAAATAAATAAATATAAATAATTTAAAAAATGTATCTGAAAAAATTGTTGCATAATGCAGTTTCCAATCAAGACAATTGTTTAATGTAAAAAAGCAAAAAATTTCACTTTCCTGGGTCTCAGGAGGTTAAGTTGGGTGATTGCAGAGGCCATGTCCTCTGCAGCAGCACTCCATCATGGTTCATCTTGGTCAAATAGCCCTTACATATTATCATGTTGAAAAACAAATAATGGTCCCACGAAGTGCGAGCCAGATGGGATGGCACGTCACTGCAGAATGTTGTGGTAGTCATATTAGTTAAGTGGGCCTTGAATTTTGCATAAATCACCAACAGTGTCACTGGTATAGCCATCACACCTCCTCCATGCTTAACAGAAGGAACCACACATGTAGAAACCATCCACTCACTTATTATGCATCTCAGAAGGACATGAAAAATCATATGCACCTGAAAATACATTCAAAGTTCTTGAAATTGTCTGGATTTACTGACCTACATATCTCAAAGTAGTGATAGGCTGTCATTTCTCTTTACTTAATTGAGTGGTTCTTTCCCTATTACACATTCAAACAGTAGTTGAATGGGACGATTCATTGTGTAGATCTGTGTTCCAATCCTACCTCTGCACAAAGTGATGGTATCAAGCATTATTAAAAAGCCATGAACGAACTTTTAACAAGGCACATCTGTTCACAAAAAAACTATTCCATTTGATTACCTCATGAATCTGACTGAGAGAATGCCAAGAGTGCAAAGCAAAAGGTGGCTTCTTTGAAGAATCTAAAATATAAAACCTAATGTGGATTATATAACACTTTTACTTTACTACATACTTCCATTTGCATTCTTTCATTGTTTTAATGTTTTAATTATTAATCACCATTGCAGAAAATAATAAAAACAAAGACATACCACTTAATGATGAGTTATGTCCAAATGTTTGACTGGTACTGTGTCAGAAACCATCAGTCTTTGTACTATCATGTGACACTTTCAGTAACATTTACTTTTTTGTTTTCAGTGATTGAAAAACTAACGGAAATAATGTCAGAGGTGGAAACCTCAATCAACACACTAAAGAAGGAGCAACGCTCAAGGTGACAGGAAAAACTTAAAACTAACCAAATTACACTCTGTAACCAGAAAAGTAGAAACTCCTGTAATCACATAATTTGTAGCTCAGTGTAGATAAAACAATATTACTTGAGTTTTACTTCTTTCAGCTTTGAAGAACTTTTAAAGGAGGAGAGGACGTGTAGACAGGAAATCACTGCTTATGAGAAGAAGATTGAAAACTGGAGTCTTGCAGTAAAACCAGATCCAAAATGCTCCACAGCTCCCATTGTTAAGGTCTGCAACTCTTTATCATCTAGCTTTCTGTATTTTCTATGACTGATGCAATAAAAGCATCAAAACTATTTCATATATTATTAGATAACCAAAAAGGTTTTGCTCATTTCTTTTTTTTTTTTTTTTTTTATCCTGCTTCTCAGATTCACAGTATCTAAGTCTCTGACTGACATATCATTGTCTATCCCAACAGACCAAACCCTTAGACCGAGACTTCCCTGCTGAGGTCAGAGCCCTGGACTCTTTTCTGCAGAGGACAGGAGGATCTTATGGAGGTTGGGACCAATATGACCACCAAGCATTCCTCAAGGTATTGTTGCTGAGATTGTGCTTAAATTAAATGTGTTGAAGAATTTGGGGCAGTGAAACTCACTCAAACCTGTTTGCTTTACAGGTTTGGACAAAGCACCGTGGGCAGCCATCCTACAGAGCGGAGGCCAAACTGTACCTGCCTGGTAAAACTCTGGAGGAGATAGAGCAACATGAGGACTGGCATCAGGAACTGATCCACCTACAGGACAGGAAGAGAGAGGTAGACAAGTGTAAAAATAATAACCCTGCCGGAGCCTGTAATATATTGTGAGGTTTTCACTTTTATTTCTGTTTTGCATGCTCAGGCTATCCAACGTTGGAAGGCCAGTAAGCAGCAGCAACGCCAGGGCAGGATACAGAGTCAAGAGGAGGCAGAGGAGGCAGAGAGGAGGGAAAAAGAGGTCAAGATCCAAACCCAGAAGCACAGGTGAATGAAAGATATAAGGAAATAGAATAAAAACAGAAAAGAGAAGACAGAGCAGAAAATACTTAAGGTCACTGATCGGGCCAAATCTGTGACACTGCATAACATCTAACAAATCTATTGTTAAGTGTTTCATGAAGTGATGGTTATATTCTTTGAAAGTCTGTTTGATCTTTTTGTCTATTTCAGGATTGAAGAGGAGAGGAAGGAGGCGGCATGGCGCCTGGAGGAGTGGAAAAAAGAAAAGAGAAGGAAAGAGGAACAGGAAGAGGAACAGAGACTGGCTGACGAAATACAAAAAAGAAGGCAGGAAAAGGTAAATGAAACATTGTGAAAAAAAAACAAAACAGAATTTTACTGCAAATTATTATTATATGACATTTTCTACATAAGTTTACTGCTTAGTCCAGAAAGTGTGAAAATCAAAACCTAATGCACAGTTGGTTAAAAATATTTACAAAAAAGGGTTTTGGTCAACTAGGAAGAGCGGCGCCGTCAGCTGGAAGTAAAACTGATCATTGAGGAGCAGCTTTGTCTGAAAAGAGAGGAAGAGGAGGAACAGCAGAGGAGGAGAAGAGAAGAAGAACTGCGAGAGATGGAGGAAAGGAGGAAGGAGGCAACAAAGGGCATCAAGCGCTTCAATGAAAGGGTGCTTCTTAAGGAATCTAAGAATAAAGATAATTTGAATATATTTCTGTACCATGAACAAAAAAGCTCATTCACAGATAAAATAATACAACTGATTTCCCTTCCTTTTTGGCAGGACCTTCATAAAGTGGAGGCTAAGCTTCAGGAGAAACAGCTGAGGAGCAAACAGGAAGAGGAACGACAGAGGAGAATTGCTGCAAAGTTGAGGAAGAAGGTAAGGATTGTACAGAAAAAATTAACAAATATCCCCAAAATAATTAAATTAAATTAAATTAATTAAGGGGTTTTTCCATGTATGACTCAAATAATGCACTGCATGTTCTAAAACTCATCCTCATGCAGGTGGATGGTCAAGTCAACAGAGACCCCTCCAGGCTCACCCAGCCCACCAAGGGATGGGAGGAGCGAATGAAGCACATTGGACCCTCAGGAGGAGGACCTATGCTCCAGATGTTTCACAGGTCTGATCGTCTTTTTTCTCTGTAATGCATGTTTTCATGTAGAAACAGACGACTCCTTTATGAATCACTTAAAAACAAGACAGGAGTTCACCAATTTTGTGCAATTAAAACAAAAGAACATTTTCTTTGGGGGTATACTGGGCCTGAAACTATAACTTTCCTCCTTAGAAACTTTGTTGTTTTGTTGCAGAGCGGTTCCCTCTTGGAGACAAGGCCTGTGATGAAGCAAACCACTACTCCTGACCCTGATGTATATTCACAAAGTGACCTACACCAAACAGTCACAACATTCTGACCACTGATAGGAAAAGTGGTATTAATGTTGGTTATCTCATTACAATGGGACCTGTCCTGTTTGTGTGGAATTTATTAGGTGGCAAGTGAACTTTTAGACCTCGAAGTTGATGGGTTAGAAACAGCAAAATGGGCAAGAGTATGGATCTGAACAGCTTGGACAAGAGAGAAAGTGTAATGGTCAAACCACTAAGTCAGAGTATCTCCAAATCTTTTTGTTGATTCCCAGTGGATTCTAAGTGGTTAGTACCAAAAGTGGTCTAAAGAACAACAACAGGAGCTCAACCAGCTGAGCATCTATGGGATCCGAACATTATTACCACCTGTCTGATATTGTGGAGGTTCCACTTTTTCCTCAAAAACAGCTCTGACCAGAGGCCCAGACTCCACCAGAGCTCTGAAGGTGTGCTGTGGTATTTGGACCAAGAAATTATCAGCAGATACTGAAGTTGTGGAGGTGGGTGGGTGGATGGGGGGTGGGGGGGTGGATTGGATTTATTTGTCCAACACCTCTCACTGATGCTTAATTGGCCTAAAATTGGGATGTCCTTTCTCAGTCCATTTTTGGTCAGTACCACTCACTGCAGACCAGGAACACCCAACAAGACCCGCAGTTGTGGAGTTGCTTTGACCCAGTCATCACCATTACAATATGGACCTCATCAAAGTCATTCAGTTCCTGACGTTGCTCATTTTTGCTGCTTCAAACACATCAGCTTCAAGAACTAAATATATCCAACCCAGTGAAAGGTGATGTTATAGTGAAATAATGTCATTAACGCTACTCCAGTCAGTGATCATAATATTATGGGTGATAAATGTGGATGAACCATTTTGTGCCTTCATGTGTATGTTTATATGTATATGTGCCTTCACATGGCATGTCCTGTTGACTGATGTCTGTCTGTCAATAAACTCTTGACAACTTCATCACTTTTTGATAATAATGGTGAGCTGTTTATATATTTTAAAAAAAATATCTTTATATATTTAAGCCACGGTGGCTAAAAGAGTGAATAGTTAAGTGGATATCACAACTCTGAGCTCACTTCTGTGCAAAAATATGTAATTTGTGCTTTTATTTTGGAAAAAACCCCGAACGTACCGGAAAAGATTCCTCATAGGTGCGGATGCAAAGATGGCGGAAGAAGAAAGCCAGTTTGAAGAATTTGAGCAAATAGACTTTTTAAGAGATAGACATGTACGATTCTTTCAGAGAACACTTCAAGTATTACCCGAAAGATACGCCTCTCTGGAAACAACCAGGTACGTTGACCGAAAATAAAACTGTTACTCGAGTTTTCCTGTTTCCTTGAAGAATTTCACTAGCATCCAAGCTAGCTGTGGCTCCCAGTCTCTTTGAATGGAGGCTCGTGCTACTTTGTTTAGCATGCCGGCTAACAGTAGCTAGTGAAGTTCTGACAGGCTAGTGAAACAGGAAACAATCTGTATAGTAGTACACGGCGCACAGTTTGATTAATTGTACACTTAAATAGGTATTAGATAGGGTTTAGGCGTATTTTCAAGGAACCTTCAGGCGTTGAACTGTGTAATAACTCTTGTTTATGTCAACTTGACAAACACTTTCACCTTTCAGCGTTAGCTTAGTGTAATGTACAGTACATTACCTCTGTGCAGATCTCTGACCGTGCCTTCATTACATTGTGATTTATGTATGCAACTGCTCTGTATTAAAAGTCAATCTAAACTATGATGTTCGTCTTCTGTCCAGGTTGACCATTATATTTTTTGCCCTTTCTGGTCTGGATGTGCTTGACGCCCTGGATATGATCGATAGGAACATGATGATTGAGTGGATTTATTCACTACAGGTTCTACCCACAGAGGACCGTAAGTCTGCCAAATATTCAACACTGGGAAAATGGAAAATAAAGAAATATACCCAAAAGGTCGTTTTTTAACATTGGGCTCAATGTAAGATCTCCTTGCAATTATACAGGAAGCGTCAAAAGATATTTCAATTTATCCACAAAAGTTACACAAGCTGTATGTAGCATACTCACCTTTGAAGTATCAACTTTGAAATAGAGGTTTTTGGAATTTTGTCAAAAATTGAATTGC
Source organism: Apogon hyalosoma (assembly GCA_037367295.1). NCBI lineage: Eukaryota > Metazoa > Chordata > Actinopteri > Kurtiformes > Apogonidae > Apogon > Apogon hyalosoma. The sequence goes on from JAPQRP010000030.1 coordinate 29,279,474, forward strand.
TCAATATTGAACAATTTAAAGCACATCTTCTGCATGTATACATGATTTGGTTAAAACGTGTCAGGAAATCAAAACTGCTTTGTCTTTGTTGAACCAGTTTGATGAAAGAGAAACATTTACAGACAGAATAATGATTCAGAAGAGTGTCAGAAACACAACTATATTTGACAGTAGGCAGGATGCTTCACATTCCTTTTAAAGGCTGCTTCAGTACGCTCACAAGCTGCATAGCACTTAAGGGGTTTTAATGGTGTGTTTAAGAATGCACAAATTAAATAAGGATATATGACAGTGGTGTATGGTTTGATCATTTTAAGAGGTTTAAGGTAAGCATCTGTTAGATTTTGCATTTTCCTGCTGTCAAAACATACAGTGACCTCCTTCTGCCCTCAAACCTGTTCTAGAAGTACCTCTGTTCATCAGAGAAAGTTGGATGTAAATATTTAATGATGTTTTCTTTCCCTGTCTCTAATAAGCCACTCTGTACCATCTGTCTAGATGCCCAGTTAGTTAATTATTAAAGATCAACAGAAATTGCATAGGGATAGGGATGCTTGATTGGATCACTTTTTTGCTGATACCATCTGTTTTAAGACAGGCAGAGTTCTTGTGTGGTACCACTATGGAAATACATTTTTTGTGAAGCTGATGAGACTTTTAACAGTTGGTGATGGCACATTGCTGATGTCCATCCAAGCTGTGGGTGTTAAACAAAATGTCATTCGTACATCTTTCTAAATTGGATTTTTAGTTTTGAGTGTAATTTCCAAAACTGTTCTTGCACACCATTACGTCCCAGTGATTATATTCTTGAGAACAGGAATGCACTGATTGTGAGTTATTTAAATTTTTTTGCCTGTGTAGTTTGCTTTTATTGTTTGTTATTTCCTTTTATTATGCCAAGGAAACAAAGAAATCATCTGTAAATAAATAACTATAATAATATACAGTGCCTGTCATAAGTATTCACCCCCTTGGATGCTTTACCCTTTCACTGCTTTCATGAATCAATCATGGTCAATAAAATTTGGCATTTTTCACACAAACATTTATTGGAAAAAACTCTTTAATATCAAAGTGAAAACAGATTTCTACAAAGTAATGTCAGCAAAACAAAAATATGGTTGGTCATTATTCCTGGCTACCATTAGCCTACACCATGATGACAGGAGAACACTCCAAGCAGCTCAGGAAAAGGGTTATTGAAAAGTACAAGTCAGGGGATGGATACAAAAAAATTTCCAAGGCAATGAACAACCCTTAGAGTTCAGTGAAATCAGTCATCAAGAAATGGAAAGAATATGGCCCGTGTGTGAATCTGCCTAGATCAGGCCGTCCTCATAAACTGAGTGACGGTGCAAGTAGGAGACTAGTGAGAGAAGCCACAAAGACCCCTATGACTACTCTGAAGGAGTTACAAGCTTCAACTGCTGAGATGGGAGAAACCGCATACTGCAACTGCTGCCCAGGTTCTTCACTGCTCAAAGCTTCATGGCAATGAGAAAGCCACTGTAGAGGAAAATTCATATTAGATCTCGACTAGAGTTTGTCAAAAGGCATGTGGAAGACTCCATGGTCAAGTGGAAGAAGGTACTTTGGTCTGATGAGACCAAAATGGAGCTTTTTGGCTATCAGACAAGATGTTTTGTTTGGCTGAAACTAAACGCTGCACATCACTAAAAACACACCACTGTGAAGCAGTGGCAACATCATGCTGTGGGGATGTTTCTCAGCAGCCAGCCCTGGAAGGCTTGTAAAGGTAGAGGGCAGAATGAATGCTGCAAAATACACCAAAATTCTGGGGGACACAATTATTCCATCTATGAGAGAACTACGGTTTGGGAGAAGATTTATTTTGCCGCAAGGCAATGATCCAAAGCATACTGCAAAAACTACACAGGAATGGTTTAAACAGAACCAGGTAAATGTTCTGGAGTGGCCAAGTCAAAGTCCAGACCTCAGTCCTATAGAGAATTTGTGGCTGGACTTGAAAAGGGCTTTTCATGCCTAATACCCGTGCAGCCTGACAGAGCTTGAGCAGTTTTGCAAGGAAAAATGGAACAAAACTGCAGTGTGTAGATGTGCAAGACTGATTGACCTTTATCCACACAGACTCAGTGCTGTGATTGCAGTGAAAGGTGCATCTACTAAATACTGACTTTAAGGAGGTGAATAATTATGCAAACAACAATTTTTCTTATTATATTTTTCTTTCATTGACATTACTTTGTAGAAATCTCTTTTCACTTTGACATTAAAGAGTTTTATCTAATACATTTTTGTGTGAAAAAGGCCAAATTTTATTGACCTTGATTGATTCATGAAAGCAATAAAAGGGTAAAACATCCAAGGGGGTGAATACTTATGATAGGCACTGTATACTATAACAAAATAAAAATAAACATAAGGGACTGCCATAAGTGAAATTACATCTTTCCTTGTCCATATGTAGTCAATAGATGCGAGTCAGAAAGGCTAATATTAACTGATACAAACATGGGACAGTGTATCTGTGCACCCCTACTTTAGAATAGAGTAACAGGTCAAACAGACACAGATTAACTCCATTAACAAATTCATCCATTGCTTTACTCACATTATTATCAGTGTTGTGTTCCTTAGGCCTTGATCTGGAAAAGTAATCTATAGATCATAAATTGTTGAGCACAAATTGGTTTTTAATATTGCAATACTGAGTCAGATTTCCAACATTTGTGAAGCCAAAGTATAGAAGATTGAGAGACCACTTATTACCATATTGGGAATTAAATTTAAGAAAAGTGTAATCCTGTTACAGTTTGATGTAGAACATTGATTTAGTGAAGTGGTTTACTTATGTAGATTGGTAGTTTATTCTGATGTTCTGTTTTCAGATGATAATACTTCATTTATATGGGTTTGGCATGTGTTGCATGGTTTTCATTGGCACTAGGTGGCAGCAGTAGACTAATTTATGATGCTAGCAGGTCATGTAGCAGCTCTCTGCAGCATCTGCCTGTAGGTCAGTGCAGACTTAGTAAAACCTGGCTCCTGATGTCACACAGTGAACAGTTGTAGTAAAAACTGACAGAGTAGTATTTTGTAGCATTTACATTACATTTTCTCTTGCTCAGCAGTTACAACTTAACTGCTGAGGTCTTTACCCTATTCTAATCCATTTCAGAATCAAACCTAAGTCGCTGTGGGTTTCGAGGATCGTCACATATTGGAATTCCTTACACAACAAAGGTACTGCATCTATGCTAATAATGACTCCTGTGTTAAAACATAGTAGATTTCCCTGTTTAGCAATTAAAATGTTTATCTGTCTTTCCATCTATGTTACTTGTGTGCAGATAGCTAAATACTGCACTTAATTTTCAACAGTTTTATCCTGTAATTGTGAAAATGTAACATTAGTATGTAGCGCTATACTGCTAACTTCTAAATGATACTATTAAAAATTAGTTCTGACTTTTTGGCTGTTTCTACTACAAAATAATTAATCTTTTTATATGTTAATATGTTGTTTAGGGTCCAGGGGTGCTCCATCCATATGACAGTGGCCATGTGGCCATGACCTACACTGGGTTGTGCTCACTGCTGATACTGGGAGACGACCTGAGCCGAGTAAATAAGCAGGCCTGTCTAGCTGGTCTCAGAGCACTGCAGCTAGAGGACGGCAGGTCAGAAAACACACACCATGTGCACTTACCACTCTGATTTACGCTGACACTTATACTGTGAGTCAGATGCACCTGAGGTCTTGTGAAGACTAGTAGATTTAATGTGGACTGACATTAACCCAGGTTGGATCCTACATGAGGACTCAGGTGCACACACACTTTGTATATCATTCCATAACTCTTGTCTTTTGGCTAACTCTGTCTTAACTCAGATATGTAAAAGATGACACAGTTTGAGCTGATAGGCTGTTTGAATGGATTTGACATTGTATATTACAAATTTAAACATTGACCTTTTTCCCAGTTCTGTAACTCTATTCTTAATGGTTTCTGTGTGTTTTTCTACTTCCAGTTTCTATGCAGTACCGGAGGGAAGTGAAAATGACATACGCTTTATCTACTGTGCAGCTAGCATCTGTTACATGCTGGATGACTGGTCAGGAATGGACATCCAGAAAGCCATCGACTACATTAGAGGAAGTTTGGTTAGTAGACATTGAATTCCTACAATAAAGTGTTAAAGCTGCAGTACCAGATCATTTTTAAGCATCACTGGGTCAAAATTCCATCATTACCCTTGAGTATATTGTAATTCAAATGATCAGAGAGGACACGAGACTTTTGCGTTTACTCGCTACTTTTGTTTTTGGGATGTACAAAATCTACCTATGATGTGTGCCTTTTTCTCATCTCTGGTGTGCTCAGGCAGTTCAGAGGTTTAATTACGTGATTGACAGGTGTAATTACCAACTGCTGATCAGATTCTGTAGGAAGTGACATGGATGTGTTTATTCTGCTCTACTCCACGTCTCAACATGGAAGTCTGGAAAAGTGGCTTGTGTTTTCAGAATCTGGCATGTTTTTTTCCCCTTGATTTTTACCTCCTGCAGCTTTAAACAGTGGTAAGAAACTGGAGTCTTTGATGTGAATAGGATTAACATGAATCCAAGGCCAACACGATGGATCCTGAGTGCACAATCATTGTTGGCACCAATGCAAAATGAGGAGAAGAGGCCACCCATCCACATAACATGGCTCTCTGCCTAGAAGTACTTAATTTATTAAAAAATATCTGCAGTGCAACAAAGTCTTAAAGCTGCTGTTGCTTTTCACCCAAATGGGGGAAAATAATGTTTCTATTCTTTTTATGGTACGTTGTTGGTGCTAATCTCAGCTTTCAGTCTGTTCCTGCTGTTTGTTTCTTGATCTGATTTGACATATATATTTATTACATAAATAGTCTGAGGTGAAGTATTATCTTTTTGTTACCCATCTGTCTTTTTTACAAATTGAGTCCCTAGAGCCAACACAGACACCTATTTGCTTTTTAAGCGGAGTTTATTTTTAGTGTGACATTTAACACAACAGTATTTCATTACAGAGCTTCTTTATTGTGTTCATGGGTGTGTATGCTATCTTCACTCTGTCTCTGTCTGACAAAATTACACCCACACCCATATCAGGGAGGGAAAAATCTGTTAGTTAATTAACAGATGTGTGTAAATCATGACTAAATCCATCTCATGTATCCACTGACCTTGGATGGGTAGAATCTGAAGGGTCTTTGGTAAAGCAAGAAAGCTGGTTGAGAATATACTCTGAGTTGACAGAAAACACACCAGATGAAGGATGGTTTTGAGTAAGAGAACCTGAAACTGTAGACAGGTTTAACAGCCACATAGTTTCATATTTGGATGGCACCACATATCCTTTTACCAAGTTTATTGTTATATGCGAACAGATACCCAAGAAAAGGGTGAAAAAGTATCAATCACAAATGACTCTTCTCTATTGTTGAGCTGGTAAATGTATGTTGGAACAATAAAAGGTAATTGTTAGCTTGCGCTGAATTTTATTGAAATTAGTAGCGCTAGGGTTAAAGGATTAACCTCAGGCAAGTGTTTATTTATGTAAAAAAAAAAAATTAAAAATTTCTGTCACTTGAAAAAGCATACATCCACATGAACAGTCGAAAATCACAGTACATAACAAAATAATAATGATAAAGCAAGTTTCCTGAGCAGCTATTATAAAAAAAGACAGTTTATTAAGAAAAATGCTAAGAAATATCGGTTGTAAAGATATAACCCTGTCATTCATTAACATATAATACATGTTTTCTATGAAATTTGCACAAATGTAACACAAATGTCATGTAAACAAAAGGGTAAATTAAGAAAAAAAATCAGTGTTTTCCCGTTAAGCGATGATGCACCCATTCACAATATCACCAGTAAATGAAACATCCCATTTAAGCAGTTTATTGTGAACATTAAGATTTCCTGCTGGATTAAATATTTTGTCTAATTAATAACCTTCCTTCTTTTCTAGTCATACGACAACGGGTTTGGCCAAGGAGCTGGTCGGGAGTCACATGGTCAGTATCACCACCTTTATAATCATTTATATTCCTATGTAAGCATTCTACATGTGATATTTAAAGCATTTTATGAGAGTATTGTTTGGATTTTTGCACGTTAAGGTTCATCTGGGGTCAAATTTATATGGGTGTGTTAGATGCATTGTAGCAGAGGGCATGAAAGTGGCTGATGGGAGTAACTGGTTTAAAGGATTAGCCATTAAAATCCATCTCTGTAGATACATTGTCCTCATTAATCCCTCCTCTGCTCAAATTAAACCCTGTTATTCCAACACAAAAGCCCCCATCCTACTCACCCACACACACAAGATTTCAAAACACTGCTTAGAGCATCTCCAGAGTCACCTTCCTGAAATGGCAGCAGTAGTATTTCCTGTAAACTGTGTGCGGCATGCTATGACTGTGCAAATTAAATGTACACAGATACAACAAGGGAGTTCTGGTGTATCATGGTTGTTTCCTTCCTTGTCATAAATCCAGCTTTTATGATTACAAGCTTTATTTCAAGTTGGTTCAGTTGTGCAAGGCAGCCAACTCTGTCTGAAAGCTGATTACACCTCAGTAGAGATGTACAGTAGCTGCTCATTACCCATCCACCCCTGAAGTGTGTTCGTTCAGGTTCAGACCTCCCACACAGCATATTCGAAATGAGGCTGAACACTTTATGAGAATTACGTTTATAAAAGTGAGTTTAGCAAAATAATGACCCCTCTAGTCTTTGGTTCATTTATTTGTGTATTTGGACCCTAATAGTTCATAAAGTTTGAATTTGAACCCTCCAGGTGCTGCAAAGCTATCTTTATATTCATTCTGGCAAAAATCAAGTGGATTTCTACAACCCATTTTAATTCCTACTTTATTTGGTACGTCTATAACTAGTTACGTCACGACATTTACACATATAAGGGCAAGACTTCCAATGAACATTTCTTAGAGCATGCCATAATTGTTTGTCAGCAGCAGCAGTTGTAGTCCATACTGAAAATATGTCCAAACTTCAAGCTGATTACTTAAAATGTTCAGTTGTTGGTTGAATGGGACAGAGCAGCACAGTCAACAACCTAGAGAGGGTGGGGTGTGAAGTGGCTCATTTGCATTTAAAGGGCCAGTGCTCAAAACAACCTTTCTGGTGTCATTACGCAGAAATAGGGTTGAAGATGGACCTGTGGAGTTAAATTAATGAAGAATTCAGACCCAAGCAGAGCATTTACAGATTAAGTAGACCACAGGGAAATGTTTTAAAATGCATAATTCTATTAAAAAAAAAAGAAGCGAAATATCACTCCTTTAAGTATGTATAAAGCTAAGAAATGAGCCTCTCTGTATGTTATTTACAGTTAGTGGTTCTACAGTGTCACCTCTGTTATGTTATTTTCCTTATAAGTCCTTTTTTTTCTCCAAATAAACTAGAAAAACTCAAAGTTGCTGTTTTCAGGGGATGTGAATAAATCATTGCGGGCATGATAAAATGTGCCTTTTCCTCAGCTGACTTTTTCCCCCATTCATTTCATTATACAACATATGATTATCCTAACATTAAATTCAAAGTACTGTGCTGTTATCGCATACCAAGCTCAACATGGTTGTTTAGAAGGAGGATGTCAACAGATTTACCCCCACACACACACACGCACACACCTTGCTTTCTTTGTTTCTCTGCCTCGCGTGTGAACATATTAGCACAGATAAGAAGCTTGCAATGGCAGTAATGTGTAAAGAGGAGTAAAAGGCAGAGTGATAGGAATAGCAGTTGACAGTTGTGTTGTAGAAAGTGATGGATAACTGGTGCTTGTGGCTGCACTGATAACAGCCCACATCTGGCAATAAACACTCCTGTCTATATGAGGCTACTTGTGAAGACCCTCAAATGGAGGAACTGAAGCCTCTGTGTTGCTGAAAACATTATTAAATTAGACTCAGTAAAGGTTAAAGCCTGTAAAGAATTCACAATGCATGTTTTCCTCAAAAAGACACATGTAATGAAGCTGTGCGCTGTGATAGATCTCAAGGAGATGTCATAGTAGCAGCATACCAACAAGTTGTTTGCAGTAAAAGAGCCCACAGGCAGGAACACCTCTACTTTTACTGCTTTTCCCTGTAATTTCTTGGTTGTAAGCCATCAGAACATGTCATGGTGAAGTACTGAAACCACTTTTGTAATATTTTCATCATTTCATTTTATGTTCTTTATGTGTCTCATGCTCTGTCCTCTGTGTGTGTCCAGGTGGGTGGACGTACTGCGCCATCGCATCCCTGTGCCTGATGGGCCGACTAGAAGAGGCCCTGAGTCAGAGAGAGCTGGACCGGATCAGGCGCTGGTGCATCATGAGGCAGCAGAGTGGTTTCCACGGACGCCCCAACAAACCTGTAGACACATGCTATTCCTTTTGGGTGGGAGCCACATTAGAGGTAAAGAGTATTGTAACACACCTGCATGTACATACATGTTAACTGCATTTAACTATCTTTGTCATACACGTTTGCACCATTTTGACATGTAGTGTCTATAGAGTCAGTTACATTGTTTATTGGAGACATGCAATGGTTGTTGCCCTGAATTAATCTCCCCCATACACAAATGCACAACACAGAAACCCTTTGAACATGTGGGTCATAACTGTGCCAGAGGTATATACATGCACACACGAAAGGAAATCTGTAAGCTAAGCTTTAGACGGTGATGAGTAAGTCAGGGATACAAACACACACACAAATGCACACAAATTAACACAATACAAGATAACTGTGAAATTTTGGGTCAGAACTGTGCCAGAGGTACAAAGATACACTCACAGAGTATTAGTAAGACAGGCAAATGGGCAGCAAGACAAACATGCAAGCCAGATATTTGTGTATTTGATGCTCTGTGCGTGTGGATATACAAGACTGTGCAAAAGTCTTAGGCCACTTTTAGCTCTGTTGTTTTTGCAGAGTTGAAATGAGCATACATATTTATTTCTCATTCTCTTTTCTACAGATGCAAGAAAATACAGGGAACATGTGTGCAGCCTTAAAAGACAGAGGAAAAACTGAACTAAATGGGTTCTAAAGTCACTGTTTAGTGTGACCCCTGACCTCATAACAAGAAGCAGCACGAACAGTTAGAAATATCTGACATGTGTTGAATGAAACCTGGTGTAAAACATTAGAAAATTAATGCAAAAAAGTCTCATATTGACTGAACAAAAGGGTTAAAGACATGTTAAGTGCAAAGGGAGGTCACACTAAATACTACCACTGTGGTTTATAGAAGCAGTTTATTCCCTGAAACTTTTTTTTTTTTACTGCTGTACATACTTCACATATGTCCAGATTGTATCTTAATACACAGACTGAGAAATGCATATGTGTGGTCATTAGAACTTTACTAAAATGATGAACCTAATGTTGGACGAAGACTTTTACACAGTACTATATACTGAGAGAATCCAGTGTTTTGGAGTAACCCAAACTTTGAAATAAAACTCACTGTTTTATTATTCTCTTAATGTCATTCTGCCATTCTTCCTCCTCATCTGTGATGTGCTCTGTTGGCTGTCCTGTCCAGCTGTTAGACGTGTTCCAGTATACAAACTTCGACAGGAACAGGAGCTTCATTCTGTCCACACAGGATCGACTGGTCGGAGGCTTTGCCAAGTGGCCGGACAGCCATCCAGGTAAATTAGTCAACTTTCTAAGGTGATCACTTCAGTAATATGTAATAGGTTTGTGGAGACATGAAATGACCAGAAGACACTGATGACAGGGTACTTACAGAATTATGATGATATGGTTAGATTGTTTGGCAGCTTTGACATTTCTGTATTTAATATTTTTGTGCTTTATTCCAATTCTTAGTTTATTTTATTAGTATGGACTTATTATTGTAAAATATTTTAAATTGGGATATAAGGTTGTATTGATGTATAGCAAATTAAAATGCTCCAGAAAACATCACTACTGCATGTGAAAATGTAAAGTTATGCTCTGGTGGACATGTTCTGTGGTAGGTCATAAAGGTCCTTTGTTTTCTTTCTTTAAATGCACATTCATACATAAATCTGTCATTGTTTTCCTGTTCTTTCACTACAGCATTAATAACATGTTAAAACCACAGATTTTGCAACCTATCGCCAAACTTCACATGCATTCAAGCTATTTTCTTGCAGAATTGTTTTTGATATCTGTAAGTAATCCAACTAATCTTGCCTAATACACATTTATTTTAGTCGTAAAGAACCCAAAAATGTAATGTCAGACACTTAAAAATCCCCCTAAAAACAGTGAACCCCCGGCTGTGTGGAAATGAGTGAAGTCACATGTGCCTTGGGCTCAAAGAGTCTGTAAACCACTGCTGTAGATGAATGTTACAGTAACTATTTAATTCTGCTGGAGGGCAACATGGGTGAATGGGATTTAATGGCACATTTAATGACTGTGTGGTGGAGATATTTTCAGCAGCCTCAAAGTTCTCACCTCAAAGATAACTGATGGCAGAATCATGCAGTTTCAGTGTTTCGGCCTCTTTCTGTGGACTAGTTTCTACCCTGCCCTCCACAGGTGCAGGGAGGTCAGGGTGGAGTTGTGGTTGCCAATTTTACTTGAGATCAATGGAAAAGCTCTTGTAACCCTAAACTTCAATGGCGCACATGCTCGTGTGCGCATGTGTTCTGTGTGTTCTTCTTGCTCGCCCTTATATGTGTAATTGATGAGGCATTTGTTCATAGGTAGCCCGAGGACACAGGAGATCGAGCTCCTCACGTTACAGGAACAAGGCAGGGAAGATAGGGTGGAAGACACAATGAAGGAAAACACATGCTCTACTGACAAAAGATTGTAAATATTACGAAACAAAGGACAGCTTTAGGAAATGAAAAGGGACTGCAGTGGAGCGTGGATTGCACTGGACTTGAACACTGTTGTCAAGCATAGTCGCTGCTTTTCAGGAGCTGGTGTTAGAAGATAGGATGGTACCATAATAAAACAAAATAAAGCACGGTCCTTCCAACAATAGATCTCTAAGATGTGGGTTTAAAGGCCCAAATGTTCACATTATAATCCAAAATAACAGATATGTTGATTGATCACTAGTTACAGCCCTGCAATTGACATATCCAAACAGTTCTTCTCGACAACTTGACTTTGAGGCCTTGAGTCCAGATGGATGCAGCTAATGGTGCTTTGATTCATGCTGATGCTTGTGTTCAATCATCTGTCATTTCATTATAATTCAATCACTCTTCCATTTAGTAGTCTTAGTAGCTTTCACTCTGGTCCCATGGGAGAAGAGTAGCCATGAGGCTAACCTAGGTGCATTATTTATATGTTCTTAAAGGGGCAGTACAACAAAAAACATCACATTTTCGATTTGAAAGTAGGTTATTGTTTAATTAGTCCAGTTTTTAGTAGTGAGGTGACCGTTGGGATGCTCCACTGAAGTCCACAGACCTGTCATGTGCATGCTTTGCTGTGATACTTGTGACCATCCGTGACCTAGTTTTTCTTTGTTTCACTCCCTTTTCTGTCAATGCCCTCTTCCTCGTCCTCCCAATGTCTGCCAGACCCTCTTCATGCCTACTTAGGTCTCTGTGGTCTGTCTCTGATCGGTGAGCCCAGTCTGAGGAAGGTCCACCCAGCTCTTAACATCACCCAGAGAGCCTTTCAGCACCTCCAGCAGCTGCAGCAGACATGGAGGAACAGCAGTGGCAGCTGCCTCAGACAGCACTGACAGCAGGAGGACCTACAGCTCTGGTTCAGTAACTGGGAATATCTTCCTGTAGTCAGTCAAAGGTTAACTGGAATCGCTGTGTTGAAGACATTTGATGACTCATTCAAGAGGCCTCATTTCAGGATCAGGAAGGTGTTAAGCCTCCAGTGAGCCTCCATCGAAAGGGACTTAGAGTTAAATATTATAAGCCACACTTGTTTTGCTGCCTTTTAGTAGTAAACAATAGTAAATAATTTTGCGTTGGGGTTTGACAAAATGAAATAATGTGCCAGAAAGTCAAATTTGAGTCACTGGAGACTTGAACAAATTCTGCTTGACTCAATTTTGCAACATTTTCATTAAACAATGACATTTTCGGAGCTGCTGCTGCTTTTTAGCCTCATAATCTACAACATACTCTGCTGTAAACTCTCCTTGCCAAGGATGAACAACATTGACTCGCATCACGTGGACAGAAAGCGCCATTCTCCAAGACAGCATAACTCACTGTCTGAAGGGAGGACCCCAAGGTGGGCTTAGAGAACATCAAAGTGAAGGGAATGGTTTTGGATTAACTCCTGGCTTCAGTAGCTGGAGGTTTTTGAGTGCTCTGATTTTTTTTTTTTTTTTGCCAATCTAGAAGCTGTACCTTTGCTATTGCTGAATAATAATATGCCTTTTTTTTTTTTTTTTAGAAAAAGTAAATTAATTAGCAAATTGATTTTCATTATGGTTCACCAATACATATATTTATAAATGTACTGGAAAAATATTCATGCTTTTGAAGATCAGTACTCCATGGTCTTCAGAAGAATCACTCCAGAAGGCACTGTGCTCCATATGTCTGATATTTTTCGGCCTGTCTACCTCTAATATTTCCATCCCTGCACTGCTGTTGAACTTCTTCAAAGCCTCGAGCTCTCTAGTCCCAAAGGTAAGAGCAGCCTGGCAATTTTACTCTCCTGAGCCTCTCACTTCAGCCTCCTCCAGCTTCACTGCAGGCTTTGTTTAGTGATTTGAAGAGATGAAAATCATACGCTAAGGTACAATTCACACAGAGCCAACAACCACCTTAGGGGGCACATCTATGGAGGAAGTCAAAATGGATTAAAAATGAGCCCTTATCTCTGCAAGTCACAGAAAATATTTATTCTCTATAATTGTCCCAAGGCTGAGAGAAGCAACAACTGAGCTACTTAACGAGAGCATGCAGGGCACTGGCCAGCCTAAAATCAATAGAAGACAGAGGAGACCGTGGCATCATAACTGATGAAACACATTCCTTTTCAACAGCAGATGGTATCGATGTGGTATTTTCAGAACACAAAGGGGGCAGGACGAAAACAAAGAACAATGCACACGAGCAGAAGCCGCCACTGAGAGTCAAATTACGGAACCATTTGTACTGGTTATTCTCTGAAATGTTCATTTTACACAAGATTTGACTCAGTCTTTGTAACCCGACCGTCTGACCCTCCAGGAGCGTCTGCACGGAGCTCACAGGCGCTAAAAGCCTCTTTCCAGCAGCCAGAAGTGATAGTTTTCATTTCTAACCGGATCCACTCGAGTTTTTAATTAAACCCTGCCTGCTTTCTGTGCTTTGTCTTTCCCGGATGCCCGGCTATCACCATTTCCAGTTTCATGGATTCACTCCCATCAAAGCCACACCCTTTCATTTTCAGACACCTGCTCACTGAGCGAGGATGAGACAATATCACAGCAGGTGGGAAATACAAGGACCGGCCTGCAACATGCGACCTGCAGGAGTCTGCTGTCTCATTCAAACTGCGCATGTGTGGCCACAGAGCCATCAGGGTGTGAAAATACTGCTGCCTTCCAAATTTCTTTCCGCCACCTTAAAATGAAGCCGTACCTGGTCTTGCCTCTGTTCCCGCCAAGCTGCCCTCCTTTTCAGAATTAGAAACCAGACCAGGCTGACACAGGATAGGAGAGGTGAATAAATAAAACATACAAGGCATCTATTATTCAAAGTAAACTGACGGTGGCTGCAATCTCCCCCAGTGTTTTTAACCCTGTTTTGGTGCAAGAACATTTGTTTTTGTTGTGGGGTTTTTTTTTTTGTTTTTTTTTTTGCCAAATGCCACTTGTATATCTGTATTTTCTATCACTTTTTTTTTTGCCTGAGACATTAATGTTTGCTGTAGTGCTTTCCTTTCTCTATTGTTCCATCAAATTGTGTCTGTTACCACTATCGCACCTTTTCCTTTTGTATCATCACAAATTGTTCAGAGTACTTTTACATTAGGAAAACTGCAAGTATTATTTTTATTTTTTTTTAAGTGGGAGCACAAAGCTTGTTGTAAAATACAGATAGGTGATAAATTTAAGACAAATACTGATGGGAGTGGTCTCCCCCAGGATAACAATGCCCCCATCCATAAAGCATGAGGACCTGCTAAATGGTCTGATGAGTATGAAAATGATGTGATAACTGTTGCCTTCAGTCACCAGATCTCAACCCAGCTTTGTGCACCTATTAGACTGCGATAACCCGTGTGAAAAGTCAGCATTTTGCTTATTTTGGGCCGACATAAAACACCAATTGAGGGAGTGGTATTCAGCCTCATGGTGGGTCAACCCTATACTAAGACACTTTATGTTTATTTTCCCTTAATTTGTCACT
>JAPQRP010000030.1:29297882-29311132 GCA_037367295.1 Apogon hyalosoma
CATATCTGATGACCGTGAAAAGACGACAAACTGTATTTTACACCAATCATTTACATGTATTGATAGGATTAATGGATCAATAGGTATTAAACAGTTTAGATCAGTAGATGGTTGTGGTTGACGGTGGATGTTTGGGTCTTTATGGGTTAAAACCCCCTGAAGTTCGAATGTGGAGGTGATCAGTGTTTGGCAGAAATACACACTGACGCACAGATCATAAGGATAAACATTTCCAGAGGCAGATGAGTTAATGTTTTGTTTGTTTCAGAACCAAAGCTGTTGCCACCACAGAACTATACAAATACAGCGTTGACAGCATTTGATGTGAATGATCCACAGGGCCTTCAGTGAGCTCATGTGTTCAGAAAACAGTTACGTTCTCTGTAGTTATTTGACTTAAATCAATTCTACTTGGTAAAAGAGATTAATCAATGTGCTGTATTGATTATTCAGTGAAGTGAAGAGCCCTGTGGCGCAGTTATGTGGCTTTTTATGGCACAGTCAAGTGTTAGTTCCACATTACGCACGAGCACCAGGCTCATAATTTACCAATGAAATAACCATGAGAGGCCGGATATGTCCACTGATGGTCCGACTGAGCCAAACTGATGCTACTTTGTAATACAGCAACGCTCATATGAGGTTTACACTTTGACCTAGAGTCTTAGAAATGGCTCACATTGAACTTGCTCAGGTGTAAGTTCAGGTATAATCCATAATGAATGAGTTTTGGAGAGCTAGGCTATGAAACGGAGCCTAAGGATGTGATGGTTTGTTGGAAAAATCTAAGCCTGAGTAACTTTATACAAATCTGATGTGTGTGTGTGTGTGTGTGTGTGTGTGTGTGTGTGTGTGTGTGTGTGCTCGTTCATATTACACATTCAATGCGACTTCTGTCAGTTTTGAATATGAACTGAACGTGTCTCTGAAGTGACCCGCATGCACAAAAGAGGTCCTGACGTAATACGTGACCACGCAGACACACACTGCGTTTACAGAAGTATGTTTTTCCTGCCGTTTTGTGACGTTCGTCGCAATTTCAACGACATGAAGGTGGGATAAATTTGACCTGGCTGTTCGAACTGAAGTCGCATTGCAAAATTTCAGATGCCTATTGGATTTAGGAACACATATGAAAGTGGCCCGGGTCGGATGTGAAAAAGTCGTATTTGTGGAGTTCAAACTGTCTTTAACAGATCGGATACAGGTCAAATACGGGCAAAAAAAAATCCGATTTGGGCCACATTTGCCTGCAGTCTGAACGAAGCCTTAGATGTTACTGTCAGAAAAGTATGACACGACATAGGAGCAGCCTGAGGAGACACGCTGATGTCTTTTTGAACTTGGCTGCTCTGGATTACAAACATATACATAACAATGTCTTTAAAGTATTAACCATCAATCTATTATACAGAGATCCTCATGGTAAACAGGTCCATTCCAGATTTGGAGAACATTTTCTATCCCACCCATAAAATGTCAGATAATACATGCACATGCAAACACTAACCCATGCACTTGTGTAAATTATAAATTATACTTGTCCTCATGCAAAATGTAAATATAGTTGTGGAAAACTGTTCTAAATAGAATACCAAATAAATCTGAAGCACCCCCTAAAATGACATTTTTCTCATCCCACCGTCTCAATGGCAAACGTATGTCAAACATAACCATTAAGACAAGTTTTAATGACAGTTTTTGGAGTATTTTGTTGATATGTGTCTCTTGTGATTGTTAAAACAATTAGTTTAATCATCAGCATATTCTAAATAATAATGATAATGAAAAACAGAGTCATATGACACAAAGAAACGCCATCATCGACCCATTTGCTAACATCATGGGTAGACAAAGATACTGTATGTTTTTCGCTTTTATTTTTCATATTTTCCCAATGTTTTCAGCTTTGACCGACTAGCCAACACAACCCCGTTTGTCATATCATCAGAATATGATAAATTCATTTCAAGTTTTCTTCATTTATTAATAAAAGTCTGTCCTGAAAAAAGGTTAACAACTACAGGTGTAGTGCAGTTTCTTTTACCACTTCTCCACTTGTCGTCGGCCTGATTTGAATAAATGACCCTGAACTTTGGGGTGCGGTGGAAACACAAAGCACACAGATTACCAGGAATTCTTTTACCCAGGTAAATAAGTTCCTGGTAATAAAAGTTCCTGGTATTTTGGTGGAAAAGGGCCTAATAGCATTGGCTTTCAACCCTGTTAGTAGTCAAAGTAACACGGTGATCGGATTCAGTTTGCAATCTTGTCGACAGGTATCATTCCTGTGGTGTTTATTTGTCACATTTAAGTTAAGAACAACAGTGAAAGGTAATGCATTATCCAACCCTGTTGCTCTAATTTCTGTTGAAAACGTGGGCAAGCTAGATATCAAAAGTTCAGAAATTAGTCAAATCTTACCTGAAATTAAATGATTATTCAATGTGAATGTGATTTTCTTGACTTAATTTAAATGATTTCTTCAACTTTTTTTTTTTTTTAAATATACTTCTTCAAGTTCCTGAATATCCATCACATGCCACAAAAAATCTACCTTTGATGCTTGGGCTGAACGAACCAAATGATTTCATGGTTTATGTCGTGGTTTTCTTAAATGCATGACAGAAAATTCTAGAATAAAGGGTCGATTTTTTTTTTTTTTTTTACAACAGTTTTGATGTTTAAATTGTCATTCAAATCTGGAATGAGGCAAAATCCCATGTTGCACCTGTGCGGAGCCATGTTTCTCCACTGAAGCCAGATCATCTCAGTCCAGAGGAGCTTTTTTGGAAACACCGATGCCTTATTGGCTTTTGTCATGCACCGTTTGCTCCGTCCTGCCTGTTTGTTCCAACTCCACTTACTCAATGGGGTGGAATATGTCCGCATGAAGCCACGAGGCCATCTGGTGACGCGGAACAAGTGGCATTTCCAGAAAAAAAATTAAAACCTCAACTTAATCTGGCTTCTGTCGCCTCACATTCCGGCTGAAACCCCCTCCTTAAAACTGTCGGAGTTGGATATTTGGGTGGAAATCAGCCTATTTAAAGCGACATAACGCACACGCGGGCGCGCGGTCATCCATGCGTAAAATACCCAAGTTGCGTGGACGGACGCTGCGTAAACAGGTTTAAGACCCCCCACCCCCACCCACACCAGCTCAGTCTCTTTAATCCTTAAATGCAGATTATTATGATGGTCTGTGGTGGCTGTCGGAGTTAAAACAGGAGGTCAGTCACTGTAAGGTGATAGATGATGTTTGTGGAGGGTACAAAGGGCTCTGTGCGCAGAGACATCGCCGCTGAGGGATGATGTAGAGAAAAGGAGGGAGATGGTACAGCACTGAGGGCGGGGTTTTTCCTCCAAGATGATGCCAACTAAAATAAAACTGGCTTCATGCAGCCGGCGCATGTACTGTAGACCCAACATAAGAGGGAGGGAGGGAGGGAGGGAGGGAGGGAGAGAGGACAGGATGAGGATGAGGATGAGGAGCGGCTCGGATCTCTCCGTTTTTCTTCCCCCTTTCCACTGAAGCCCTGATGCTGTTGCTTTAAAGCCGCTGCCTGTCTGTGTCATTTCTTTTCCCTCCCTCTCTCTATCTTTCATATTTTCGTTTCCCTTTCGCATTGACTGTGTGTTATCTATCATCCCTGGGCTGATCTGACTGACGCCTTCTGTTGCCATGTCGGACTCGGAGGATATGACGGAGTTCGCCAGCATCGTGGAGCGAATCGAGCGAGGCGAGGTGAGTGTCATCCGGATGATTTACGGTCCCGGTGACAGCAGCGGTCTGTCCGGCACACACACGCCGGCAGCAGCAGCCCCGAGCCGGCCTGGACGGCTGGGCACCGCTGCACCCACTGGACCACATCACTGCAGCCATTATATTATATTATATTATATTATATTATATTATATTATATTATATTATATTATAAACGTCATGACACTTTTCATCTATCCTTGATGTCCTGTGCTTAAACACCATACTCTTATCATCTATTACTATACTGCCTGTTTCAATGATGTAATCTCATCTAACCTATTAATTGGCCAACTCCTGTCCTATTAATTTAATTTTCTAGAGTAGCTCTATTCTATTCTATTCTATTCTATTCTATTCTATTCTATTCTATTCTATTCTATTCTATTCTATTCTAACGTAAGATATGAATATTTGAAACATGTGTAATGTAGATGTGCATGATAATGTGGAGGCTGATGTTCTGTGCACTTGATACTCTTTTACATTAAACAGCTTAAGACAACAGCATCATGACATGAAGAAAGGCTACTAATGCACTTAACTCCTAATAAGAAGTTATTCTATTCTATTCTATTCTATTCTATTCTATTCTATTCTATTCTATTCTAGTCCATTCTATTTTGCCTTTGCTTTCGACATTTTATCATTTACACATGTAGAAATATATTGAATTTTAATATATGAACCGTATGTACTTATGAAGTGAAAACATGAATGGAAACTATTAGATTTTCAGTATATTAACATATGTGACTGGCTTTTCACACACAATTATGTGCAAATTTTATAACCGTTAATATATTTTAAAGTGTATGTATAGCCTATATGTTCACATAGTCTTATAAGTAACATATATGACGTTTTCACTCTATGTTGTACCTCTGTATAATGTAATGTGTAGTCGCTACTTTACATTTTACATTCTATTCTATATTTTCTATTCTATTCTATTCTATTCAACTGTATTCTATTTTGCCTTTGCTTTCAACATTTGATCATTTATACATGTAAAAATATATTGAATTTTAAAATATGAACCATATGTACTTATGAAGTGAAAACATGTATGGAAACTGTTAAATTTTCAATATATTGACTTATGTGACTAGCTAGTCACACACAGTTATGCGCAAATTTGACTACTGTTAATATATTTTAAACTGTATGTATAGGCTATATGTTAACATGATGTTTTATAATATGACATTTTCACTCTATATTGTACCTCTCTTTACATTTTACATTCTATTCTATTCTATTCTATTCTATTCTATTCTATTCTATTCTATGCTGGGGATTCACAGCTTCAGGGCTTTGGCTACTCTTCTATTCTTAGATAAACGTGAACATAAAGAGTTTAATTAGAGGCTTGACTAGCTGAGTCTGATGCTAGTTAGACGGCGCTGCAGGCAGAAAACACTCTGCTGTCAATATGTGGGACACTTGGCAGCAGCTGTGTGTTGAAGCAGGGCACCGGGTAACGGAGGTGTGTGTCTGCACAGGGAGGAGGGTTTACTCAGTTCACTATTTTCCAGACTGACAGAATGGGCTGCGGTGCTTCCCTTCCCCTCCAACGCTCCCTCTCTCTGACAGTCGCAGGCGTGCTTGTGCAGTGTGTGAGGCTCATTGTGTGTGATGGAAGAGGGAGACAGATTGTACATTTGGCAAGCAGCTGAGTCAATGAGCAGCTTCAGTTGCAGAATTCGGTGGTATTTTTAATCAGGCCTGTCGCACAAAATGGGAAACAAAAATGGGATTGTCCAGAATGACACACACATCACAGACTCGTCTTCAAAATTGTGATGCAAAAAAAAAAAAAAAAAGCAAAAGGAAGAAAACAAGGTCATGTGTAGGTGATTTTGGCATTGATTCCTGTTGTCATGATAGATTAAATTTGTGTCTTTAAGTAACTGTTTTGACACACATTGTGTAGACACTCCAACATTAACCCATGAAGACCCAGTGCTGCTTCTGTGGCAATTCCCAAATGATTTCTTTCTTGCTATTTAAAATTTCTTCAGTGATTTGTCACCATTTGTTACAATATCATCCTCTTTATTTTGCATTTTTTCTGTAAAAATCTGATATTTTCCTATATTTCATTTACTGATCGTGTTGATGTTCATTAAAGCTCAGATTAAAGTTGATTATTATAATATCAGAAGCAGTGAAAACTGACGAAAAAGTCACTTTTTAAGGAAATATTTCATTAACCAAGCATAAAACCAAGTGTGTCCATCCACTGTCGTTGATCCAACTCCATGGGTTTTACTGATGAATCAATGTTGTAGAAGATGACGGTGTTTCCACGGTAACTACGGAGCCTCTGAACATCCAAATGGGTCATATCTGATGACCATGAAAAGATGAAAAACTGTATTTTACATAAATTATTTACATGAATTGATAGAGGTAGTGAATCAACAGGTATTAAACATTTTAGATCAGTAGATGTTTTGGGTCGTCAGTGGCTGTTTGGGTCTTAATGGGTTAATACTAACTGAACTACCTGTCTATTTATTTATTTTTGCATTTTTAAATGTGTGACACTGTCTGAGCCATGCAACGACATCTCATTTGATAAATGTACTGACGGTGCGTTTATTGAATGACAGTAAAGTAAGTCTAACTACAATGTGAATATCATATAGTATTTGATGGACTCAGCCATCTGCTGCTTTTTGACTCAACATTTTCACACTCCCTTGTGTTTAACCCCCATGGGTCCAGTGTTCATGACTGCAACCAAAGACTATTCCTGTACGAACATGCCATCGCTGCAACAATGTGCCAGCGAGTCGACATTTTTCTCAGTGAGAGACTGTCTGGTTCCTATTAAAGCAGCCTCTAGTATCTGCTGCCAACAAATACTGAATTTACTGAATTACAGTCTCAGTAAAAAGTGAATGACTCAACATATAAAGAGACCTGGAGCGACCGGCAGCGGCCCCAGTGACCCCGTCTGTATGACACTTTAATGCATTTGCACATTTTCTTGACAAGTTTTTCCTTGATGCAAAAAGTACCTTATAACAAAACTAATCAAAGTATATTTGGGTTGACCTCCTGTGGCACAGTTGCCAAACATAAGGGTCAAAGGGTCCAATCTGGCCCCTAGGATGAATTTGTGCAATGCAAAAATTACACTGAAGATATTAATAATCGCTGATGTTGAAATCATTTTAGTTCAGGTTCCACATTCTGACAAATATGATCTAAAGTGGATCAGACCAATAAAATACTCTCATAATAACCTATAAATAATGACAACTACAAATGTTTCTCTTTGTTTTAGTGCAAAAAAAGCAAAATTACATGAAAATGTTGACTTTTTCAAATTATCCTTTTGCAAAAAATGTGAACATGAACAAATATTAACAACGTGAGTGTCTTAAGAAAAGTGAATATAATTTGACCAATATTCTGCCTGTTACTACATGTTTTGTATATTTTAGATCCACTGTGATCTGTATGTTGTAATGCACATGTGTAAATGAGAAGCATTTGACAATTGCAATTATTTTTCTTAAGACATTTCAAGTTGCTCATGTTATTCACATTTTTAAGGAAACTTTGTAGATTTAAACATTTTAATAATGTAACTGTACTTTTTTCACTGTTATTGTTTTACTGGTCCGGCCCACTTCAGATCATATTGGTCTGAATGTGGCCCCTGAACTAAAATGAGTTTAACACCCCTGTCCTATGGGGTCAGGAGTAAACTGTGGACACTGTGCCGTCTGTAGCCAGTGATTAGCATTTAATAAATCATCTGTCTTAGGAGTGAAAGTTGCATTAGTAAAGACTTGAAAGGGAAACCCGGTTTTCCAGGTCGTAGCCGTCAGGGATCATTACCTCCAGCCCTCTTTACAAAGTGGCTTGAAACCAGTTTATCACAGCAGGATTTTGTATAACAAATGGTCTATTTGGTATATAAAACCACCCATACACAGTACATGCAGACATAGAGAATCATGAGAACAGTCAATTGCATTCCGGCAGTGATTCCCTAACATTTCAGCTTGAGAAAAATCTGGTTTCTTCTCATCAAATTTACAAAAATGCATCATGAATTGTAATAGATATTATGACAGATATATTTTTTTTCTCCAATGTTAAATCAATCTCTGGAAGTCTCTCTTTATGTTAGTGTTTTTATAACTTGAATTTACCAAATTTTTGCCTTGTTACTAGCGCTGTCAAACGATTAAAATTTTTAATCAGATTAATCACAGGGTTGCTGTGGATTAATTTCAGTGAATCATGATTAAATATCATTAATTTTTAATCGATATTAATCGTGTTTCATTTTGTATGAGCAAACAGACTCAAGAAAGAAGGGAATATATATGCACAGAACGTGTTTATTAAACAACTTCAACAGTTGCAACAAAAGTTGAAACAAAACAACTGTAGACAACTGTTCCGTCTTGTTTTTTTTGTCCTCATATTTCCATCCAAAGCCAACATGCTGTTTAGTGTCTTCCATCTTTATGGGCTGGTTCTGCTGCCTGTCACTACTGAATGAACTGCCCATTTGCATATATGCGATGGTAACTACTTGGACAAACTGCCCCAAATACATTGACAGAGACATTCAGTCATTCTGCACTGCAGATGGGTTAACTGTGCTAATTTTTAAAATCACATTAATCATGATGATGAATAAATCTGCGTTAATGTGTTTATTTTGAAAGCCCTACTTACATCTTCTATGTCATATCTGTTTTGATATGTCATTTTTTGTCCTGTTGCATCTTTTACATCATTTTAATCTTGTTGCATCTTTTACGTTTTGTTATTCTTTTAGCATCCTTTATGTGCTTTTTATCGTCTACAGTGTTTTTGTCTTGTTGCATCTTTTACATCATTTTAATCTTCTTACATTTACATCATTTTCATCCTGATATGTCTTTCATACTGAAGCCTCTCATCTGAATTTCACATTGGTGGATTCAACATTTATTAACTCTTCAACTACATACTTTTCAACCATTTTATTAAGGAAAATTAATTCACAATATATTTTCGTGTTGCTTGTTGGCGTGCTTCCCACCAGTTTTTCACATTACTATTGGGTGTTTTACACCACTCCTGGTGTGAAAATACAAGCAGCTTGGTCTCTTTATATCTCCTCGTCTGTATTCAGTAAAGACAGACCAATTAATCTGCATCAGTAGTGCAGTTATGGACAGAAGGAACCACCAATAGTGGTTAATGGCTAATATTAGCCTCCCAAAGTCGAATCACTGACTTTGGGGGAAAATAACAGCTCAAAAGTGGAAGAATTGCTCTTACATAGATATTGTTATAGTTAGTTTGACATCCATTCCCCTATTTAGTAATGACTTTGAGATTAATATTGATTAATATTGAGTAATTCAGATTTATTTGACTTTGAATATGCATAATATGTACACAAAACAGCAAACAGACTTTCACAGATAACCAGTAATGAACCATATTTGATCCAGTCCTGTTCTTGAAGACCACCTAATTCTGACTTAACACATCTGCACCTTTTATGATTATAAGAAATGTAAAATACAGTATGTCACTGGTCTGTACATAATATATTTCACTTTCCTTCTTTATACATTGTACATAGTCTTGATACACTAATCCTTTAGTGTTTCTCATATTGTTGTACATATTCTTGAGTGTTTTTGATATTATATTTGCTCTGCTGTTTGTAACTACCCGAGAACTACCTCTAAGAAAAAAATTTGTCGAATCTTGAATCTTTTGAAGGTTGCTGTTTAAATTTGAAGTTTATGTTATTTCCAAAGCTACCGTGCATATTAATAGAAACATTGTGTGCCAATACGTGAGGTTATAACCGCGACTAATTTCCATCTTTAGTCACAAACATAAAACAACATAACACACATAAAGACAGTACAATCCAGTGTACTCACTCAACACATTATACATTTATATATTTTCATCCAGTGTAACTCCATTTGTAATATTTTTTCTTCATGCAAATCCAAATATTTGGTGGAAGTTGTTTTGCTATTATTATATCATCAACCTCCGGTACATACTGTAGGTTCATGCAGAACATACAGAATGTGTGTTACATTATTTATATTACCTGAAACTCAGTTTTGTTTATGCTGCTAAGTGCAGCTAAAGTACATCTGTTTGACCCTCACAGACTTAAGTGGCTTCCAGTGACCTAACACAATATAGTGCAGTCACAAAATTCAAGACTATATATTGATCAACAACGTGAATATGCAATATGACATGATTCTGACTGAAATAATTCAGGTAAAATGCAGTTTCTCAGCTTTCCATTACCATCAGATATGACACATTTGGACGTTCAGAGGCTCCAAAGTGAACATGGAAACACTGCCATTTTCTGCAGCATTGATTCACAAATAAAATCCATGTAATTTTACAAATGACAGTAGCTATTGCCACTTTTCATGTTCAGTTATGTTACTTCTTCATCGCGTCTTCAATTTTCTCTGTTTTGATATAAAAACCTTTGATTTACTCAACCATCAGTAAATTAAATCGATGGAAAATATCACATTTTCACTGAAAAATAGAGAGGATAACATTATAATAAAGGCTGGACAATTACTTTGGAAAGCTTAAATGTAGAGAAAAATTCATTTGGAAGTCACCCCAAAAATACTTGTAGGTCTTATGACCCATGTGACAAATGATGGCATTTAGTCACTTTTTTATGTTCAGTTAATGTTATATTTCACTGACAAATTTAGTTTTTCCTTAGTTTTCACTGTTGTGATAATATGAATAACATTTGAATTTACTCCCTTTTATGTAAATCTAGAAAGTTATAAATTGAATGTAGGAAAATGCTTGATTTTCATTGACAAAAATGCAAAATGCAGAGGATGACATTATAATGAATGGCGATAAATCAAGTAGGAAAGGTTAAATGTAGATGAATAGATATTCTGGAAGTTTCTTCAAAAATAGTTCTAGGTCTGTAAAGGTTCAAGACCACCAAACCCGTGACAAATCATTCACCTCTAATTTCCAGGGTCATATTTTTGGCCAGATTGTAATATCTGCATAAAATGAAGCAGCAGTGTTAGGAAAGTAAAGTTTCGTGGATATCACAAGTTGGCCAAAAATATGACTGAAGCAGTTATGCTATGAGGCTCACAGAATGACAGTGGTCGTAGTCCCCTTTTTTTATGTTCAGTTAATGATATATTTCCACTGAAAACGTCACATTTTCTTGAGTTTTCTCTTTTGTGATATAATGTTCTTTAACTTTACTGTGTCCTTTTGTTCATCTGTTTACTGCTTTTATTGCATATCTTCAATACCAGTTTTCATCTTATTGTGTCTTTTACATCATGTCTCTTTTTATGTCTTTTCTGTAACTTTTATCTTTTTACACCTTTTATGTTTTTGTTGCATCTTTTGCATAGTTTCCTCCTCATTACATCGTTACATAAAACTTTTTATTGAAATTAGAACAATGATGGCAATATAAAAAAGTCATATACAGTATGGAATATATGTGATGTCAGAACAGCAACACCACACCTGCACTCACATGTACACACACACGCACACACACAGAGAAACACAAAAAAACAAATAAAAAGATTTAAAAAAAGGAAGGGGGGGCCAAGGGGAGGTCTGCCCCTACTTAATAATAATAATAAATTGCATTTATAAAGCACTTTTCATTCGGCGGAATCTCAGAGTGCTACAGAGAGAAGACAGTCCAATAAAAAATAAAATACTACATAAAAGATAAAAGACAAAGCAAATAAAACAGAGCGTCATGGTGTCAAAACAGGAATGCCTTAAGTCCCTTTTTGAAAGAGTCCAGTGACTGTGGAGCTCCGAGGTGTTCAGGGAGGGAGTTCCAACTTAATATTAAAGTATTAAATATTACTTAATATCAAAGTAACCTATAAAGGGCTGCCAAATTGAGTAAAATAACTTTACATGATCTTTTAGGGAAAATTAGATTTTCTCCAAATGTAAGTGCACCGTCACCTTTTTTTTTATGGAAATCTACAAAATCAGTCGATTAAATATAGGAAAAGACTTAATTTTCACTTGCGAAAATGCAAAATGCAGAGGCAAACAGTGTAACGAAAGGAGATAAGTCGCTTAGGAAAGTTTAAATATGGGGGAAAAAAATTCACGTGGAAGTTCTACAGGTCTTTAAGGGTTCATGTGTCTTTCTTTTCTTTGATACGGATGTTGGTTTCTTTTTAGTGCTAGTCGTGCTCTATCCGTCTTGTTTAGGTTGATGCATCTTCTTGAAAGCAAATGAAAGGCTGATGGACTGGACTGAGTTGAATGAAGTTCATATGAGCACTTAGAGGTGGCTGTGGTTCCCATGGAGACGCCCCCTCCCCTCCTCCGCCTCCTCCTCCTCCTGTCTGTGTCTCTCCTCCCCCTGTGTGCGTGGGTCCGCCTGTGTCCACGCCACTGCTGCAGTGAATTGGCTGCTGATTCACCCCAGCTCCTCGTCACTCTTTAAATTCACTCATCCGTCCGCGTCGGCATCTTCTGCTCGAGTCCGACAAGTTGTGGTCTGAAGCCGGAGCGAAAACGCCGGATAAAGTGTTTGTATTTTGTTGGATTTTTATTATTAGTGTTATTGTTATTTTTTAATTCAAACTCAGGGGCGATTTGTTGTCGTTTCCCTCGGCATGTCTGCAGAGATGCGGCGCAGCAGCAGCACTTTTGTGGTGAGTTGCACAGAGATGGTTTGTGTTTTTCGACTCGTCATTGTTTGACACTGCGGTGCGTTCAAAGACACCCGGCACTGAGAAGTTAAAGGTGATTTCACAGAGCCTTAAACCGGAGTCAGTGTCCGGATCTGGACTGGAGTTGGTGTTTTATTATAGGATACTTTTATAGGACTTTTATTGTTTGCTCTCTCTGGTTAAACTTCCTCTATCCTTCTGGGTATTGTCTTTTACACGTGCGGAGGCGTTTTTCCCCCCCCTAATTAATGTTTGCCCCCAAAGGCGACTTCATTTTGGTTTACAACCCGACCTGAAAGAAAACTAAAAGTCACCAGGACGCACTTTTTTTGGGGTCAGGACGCTTTCTAATTGTCCTTAATGTTAAAACGTGAGTTGCTGGAATCGTGTAGTTCACTGTTTGTCTATATTTAGCTGGGTTTAATCCCGTCTTATGTAATGGTTTAGACTGTAGTGTTTCAGAAACATGGTAAACACACTATGCATGGATTTGTGTTTTTCAGTGCAAGGATAAATCAGGTGTACAGGAGTAACTTCCCTTATGTCTGTTTTTCAGCCGTGGGGTCGCCTGAAATTTCTAGTTCTTGATAAAAATAATAATAAAAAAACTACTTACAAATAAATATATGGTGACTTGAGAGAGACAATCACAATACATAACAGACATGACAAACAGAAGCACTGTGGTACTGTTTATCTGTTAAATGTTCAAACTGAAGCACTGTGGTACTGTTTATCTGTCAAATGTTCAAACTGAA